>CM066580.1:735000-937500 GCA_033816785.1 Picus viridis
CTTGGAAGGGCCCCAAGGATGCTCTGCTCCAGCCTCTCCAGGTGACAGTGCAGTTGCCATCAGCTGGCTCAGCACCCTGGCAAGCTGAGGCTCAAACTGCCCAGTGCAGGGCACTCCACTGCTGCCCCTGGGAGGTGATCCCAGGGTCTGACTGTGCTCATGGCAAACATTTTCTGTCTGGAGCCAGGCCAGGGGGCATGGTTCGGAGCTGAGGCAGAGCAGGGTTAGAGTGGAGCTGAGGAAGAAGTTCTTCAGTGTGAGGCTGGGGAGACTCTGTCCCAGGCTGCCCAGGGAGGCTGTGGCTCCTGCCTGGAGGTGTTGAAGGCCAGGCTGGATGAGGCCTTGAGCAGCCTGTGCTGGTGGGAGGGGTCCCTGCCCATGGCAGGGGCTTGGAGCAGATGATCTCTGAGGTCCCTTCCAACCTGAGCCGTCCTGTGGCATTATGAAAGCAAGGAAATGAGAAGGGTTTCCAGAGAGCTGTCCCCATGCAGCACAGAGGTGATCCTCATGCCCACAGTGCCTATGGGGTCTGTGCCATGCTTGGAGAGCTCTCAGACTGCCTTGGCAGAAGTCACACCAGAGGGATTGAAGCTTTGATGCTTCTTGACATGAAGTTTTCTGGGCTGCCTGCTGCCTGCTTTCCTCACAGAATGAGCCTCTGAAGGCTGCTGGAGCCTTGGCTGCACCTCTTCTGCACCACATGCAGTCATGGTCTGCATCCAGCTCTCCAAACTCCATGGAAATGTACTAAAAGCACTAAATTAAGACACACTGAGGGCTTTCAAGAATAATTTGTTCAAAGTGAAACACCAGAGGAAATCTGAGGGCACCCAGGCTTAGGCAGTAATTAGCAATTAATACTGGGTTACTGAATTTGGATTCTGTTATTTCTACTTGCAAGATAGGTAGGAGGAGTGTAAAGAAGGCTGCAAAATCAGCACTTTCACACAATCACAGAACTGGAGGGGCTGGAAGGGACCTCTGGAGATCACCCAGTCCCAGCCCCTGCCAGAGCAGGGCACCCAGGGCAGGGCACACAGAGCACAGCCAGGGGGCTTGGAAAGGCTCCAGAGCAGGAGACTCCACAACCTCTCTGGGCAGCCTGCTCCAGGGCTCAGCAGCCTCACAGTCAAGAAGTTGCTCCTCCTGTTCAGAGCTTCCTCTGTTCAAGTCTGTGCCCATGGCCTCCTGTCCTGTCCCAGGGCACCACTGAGCAGAGCCTGGCCCCATCCCCTGCCCCCCAGCCCTCAGATATCTGTAAGCATTGATCAGATCCCCCTCAGCCTCCTCTTCCCCAGGCTAAGCAGCCCCAGCTCTCTCAGCCTCTCCTCAGCTGAGAGCTGTTCCAGTGCCTCAGCAGCTCCCTGGCCCTGTGCTGGACTCTCTCCTGTAGCTCTTTGTCCTTCAGCAGCTGGGGAGGCCAGAACTGGACACAGCACTGCAGGTGAGGCCTCAGCAGGGCAGAGCAGAGGGGCAGAAGAGCCTCCCTTGACCTGCTGGCCACACTTCTCTTCAAGTCCCCAGGATGCCCTTGGCCTTCTGGGCCACCAGGGCCCTTTGCTGGCCCATGGGCATCCTGCTGTCTGCCAGGACCCCCAGGTCCTTTTCCCCAGAGCTGCTGTGCAGGAGCTCAGCCCCCAGCCTGCAGTGCTCCATGGGGCTGCTGTTCCCCAGGGGCAGGACTCTGCCCTCGGCCTGTGCAGGTCTCACTGGCTGGCAGCGCAGCCTGGGGGCTGGCAGCCACTGCTCCCAGCTTGGTGCCATCAGCAACCTGCCTGAGGCTCCACTCTGTGCCCTCCTCCAGGTCTCTGGTGAAGAGGCCAAACTTTTGCTAGGGCTGCACTTGCAGTTCTTGGGTGAGAATCTGCAGCATGCAGACTTCTAGGCCTGCATTGCTGTCATGGTTCTGTTATCAATGAGTCACCATGCTGCTGATCTGCTTGCTGCAGCGGGGTTAGCGAGCACAGCCACTGCGCTGCCACGAGCATTTCACCCTGAACAACACTGGCAGCTCCAGCAGGGCCCACACACTGCCTCCAGAGAGGGAACTCCAGCACCCCTTGGCCATGGCTCCTGGGAGGCCACCAGCTGAGGGAACCCTGCTCCAGCTGGGAGCTGGAAAGTGCAGACTTGAACCAGCCCCTTGGGTCTGGGAGTGGGACTCATGCAGCCAACTGCAGCCTTTCAGTTCAGTATCTAAGAGCAACTCACCCTTGGCTCGCCTCTCAATGACAGCAACAGTCTGAAGAGAGGACTCTCTTCTTTTCTGGATGTCATTGTGCCAGGGGAGGCTTAGGGAGGAGATGAGGGAAAATGTCTTTGCTGCAGGAGTGGTCAGGGACTGGCAGAGGCTGCCCAGGGAGGTGGTGGAGTGCCTGGCAGTGTTCCAGACCCCTGTGGCCATGGCACTTGGGGCCAAGGTTTGGTGGCCATGGTGTGCTGACAGTTGGATTCAATGCTCTTGTCCAACCCCCTGCAGGCAGCAGGGACAGCTCCAGCCAGAGCAGGCTGCCCAGGGACACAGCCAGGCTGAGCTTGGGTGGCTCCAGGGATGGAGCCTCAAGCACCTCCCTGGGCAGCCTGTGCCAGTGTCTCCCCAGCCTCCCTGTGCAGAACTTCCTCCTGATGTCCAGCCTAACTCTGCCCTGCTCCACTTTCAACCCTAGTCCCTTGGCCTATCCCCACAGCCCCTTCTGAACAGTCCCTCCCCAGCTGCCTGCAGCTCCCCTGCAGCTCTTGAACCGCAGCTCTGAGGTCTCCCTGGAGCCTTCTCCTCTCCAGGCTGCACAGCCCCAACTCTCAGTCCATCCTCATAGGAGAGGTTCTCCAGCCCTCTGCCCATCTTAGTGGCCTCTGGAGCCTCTCCATCAGCTCCAAGTCCTTCCTGTGTTGATTGCTCAATATGTGGCCCCAGCCCTGCAGGTGAGGTCTCCCCAGAGCAGAGCAGAGGGGCAGGATCCTCTCTCCAGCTCTGGCCACACTGCTTTGGATGCAGCCCAGGCTGCCCTTGGCCTCTGTGCTGCCAGTGCCCATTGCTGGCTCCTGCCCAGCTTCTCCCCCCAGCACCCCCAAGGCCTTCCCTGCAGGGCTGCTCTCAGTCTCACCACCCCCAGCCTGGGTTGGTACCCAGGGTTGCCCTGCCCCAGGTGCAGGACCTTGCCCTGTGCCTTGTTGAACCTCCTGAGGATCTCCTCAGCCCACTTCAGCTCCCTAACTCCAGCCATTCATTCCCTCATGCCTCATATCCAGGATCTAGGAGGTTGCTCACTGGTGTTTCAGGACCACCTTGGCCATTCCCAGCATTTGGGGTCAGGATGTGGCTGTGCTGCATGGCTGCCTTGCGCTTCCCTCCACTCTGCCTTGCTGTGAGGGCTGCAGCAGGGTGGCTGCAGAGCAGCAGTCCATTGATCTGCCTCTGTGCAAACAGGAGCAGTGAACCTGCTTTGCTGTGCACTGCAGCCACCCTCGGTGTGATGATCAGGATGTGTTAGCACAGGAAAATCTCAGATGAGTACCTCAGGCTCTGGGGAGTGAAACACTGCAGGAAGCATTGTCAGCAGCCTGTATCGACGGCCTCTGATGGCCAATATGCTCAAAGCAAAGCAGGAGGAGCTGCAGAGCCCTGAATGTCATTTCTCTGGCTCATTTGCTTCTCATCAATAACAAATGGCATCATGTGCTCATTTTCAATTGCCTGCTGGAGAGTCTGGGACACTCATGCTAGGAATGAAAAGTGCATCACTGTGACGTCGGTGCCCAGATGCTGGCATGAGTCAGCCCCGTGCTGCTGACCAGCACAGCAGACAGCCATTAGAGCCACAGAGCTGTCAGGGCTGGAAGGGACCCCAAGGCTCAGCCAGCTCCAAGCCCCTGCCATGGCCAGGGACACCTCACACCACAGCAGGTTGCTCACAGCCACAGCCAGCCTGGCTGCAAACACCTCCAGGCAGGAGGCTTCCACCACCCCCTGGGCAGCCTGTGCCAGGCTCTCACCACCCTCCTGGGCAACAACTTCTTCCTCACAGCCAATCTCAATCTCCCCACTTCTAGTTTTGCTCCATCCCCCCCCAGTCCTATCCCTCCCTGACACCCTCCAAAGTCCCTCCCCAGCTGTCTTGCAGCCCCCTGCAGATCCTGGAAGGCCACCAGAAGGTCTCCTGGGAGCCTTCTCCTCTCCAGCCTGCACAGCCCCAACTCTCTCAGGCTGTCTGCAGAGCAGAGCAGCTCCAGCCCTCTGCTCCTCCTCCTGGCCCTGCTCTGGACACCTTCCAGCATGGGTTAAGGCAAAATACATCCCACTCTGATCACACCACTGACAATCAGAAGACACAGCTGAGCTCTTTCCTCTGCTGACCAGCTCAGACTGGGGAGGGATAGGCTTTCTCTGATGCCCTGAGGTACCTGCCAGCCACTGGCCAGGTTTGCAGCATCACAGAGTGGCAGGTACTAGAAGGGACCTCTGCAGGTCAGTGATCCAGCCCCTGCCAGAGCAGGATCACCCAGAGTATGAAACACAGAAAGATGTCCAGATGGGGTCTGAAAACTTCTAGAGGAGACTCCACAACCTCTCTGGGCAGCCACCATCACGGTGAAGAAATTTTCCCTTATGCTTCCATGGAACCTCCTGGGTTCCAGTTTGTGTCCCTTGCTCCTTGTCCTGTCCCTGGGCACCACTGAGAAGCATCTGGCTCCATGCCCCTGACACTCACCCTCCAGATATTGATCAGCACTAATGAGATCCCTCCTCAGTCTGCTCCTCTGCCCTGCTGAGACCTCCCCTGGAACATTGCATCCAGCTCTGGGCTGCCCAGCTCAGGAGGGACAGGGATCTGCTGCAGAGAGTCCAAGGGAGGCTGCAAGGATGCTGAAGGGACTGCAGCAGTGCCTGGGGAGGAGAGGCTGAGAGCCCTGGGGCTGGTCAGTCTGGGGAGGAGAAGGCTGAGAGGGATCTGATCAATGTCTATCAATAGCTGAGGGCTGGGGGTCAGGAAGGAAGGGACAGGGACAGGCTCTGCTCACTGTGCCCTGGGATAGGCCAAGGGGCAGGGGATGGAAACTGCAGCACAGGAGGTTCCAGCTCAACAGGAGGAGGAAGTTCTGCCCTGGGAGGCTCCCAGAGCCCTGGGGCAGGCTGCCCAGAGAGGTTGTGGAGTCTCCTGCTCTGGAGCCTTCCCAGCCCTGTCTGGATGTGTTCTGTGTGACCTGTGCTGCATTCTCTGCTCCTGCTCTGGCAGGGGTTGGGCTGGAAGCTCTCCAGAGGTCCCTTCCAGCCCCTGACATCCTGTGAGATGTGATCCTGTGACCCTAACCAGCCTCAGCTCTCTCAGCCTCTCCCATATGGTTCCCTCAGCATCTTAGTGGCTCTGTGCTGGACTCTCTCCAGTAGTTGCTTGTTCTCCTTGAGCTGGGCAGCCCAGAACTGGACATTGCCGATGAGTCAAACTGCGAGCAAGAGGTTAAGCAGCTCCTGTGTTCCTTTTCATGCAGCCTTTGATCCCTGCCAGGCTAAGATTCTCTCAAGTCAAATGCAATTTGTCTGGCTCTCAGAGGTCAGAAGTGATGGCCTCACTGACTCTGAGTTTGCAAGGAGAGCTCAGGGGAATGCAGCACACAATTGACCTGCACCGAATCACCCCTCAGCAAAACCCTTGCTCCGTGGCACTGCTAATGAGCTAACAGCTGGGCTCACTCCTCACAGCAGAGCTCACTCCTCGCAGCAGGGCTCACTCCTCCTCACAGCAGAGCTCACTCCTCGCAGCAGGGCTCACTCCTCACAGCAGAGCTCACTCCTCGCAGCAGCAGCCCTGCAGGTCGGCAGGCTGTGCAAGGCAGGGGAAGCAGGCAGCAGCGCAAGGCACCAGCCCGGGCACCCTCGCACAGCAGACGCTCCAGGGGCCTCACAGCTCTGCCTTGGGTGGGGGCAGCTCCCAGGCTGCTCAAAGCTCAGCCCTGCCAACCACCCTCTTTGCAGCAGGGCTGCCAGGTGTCCTCTGGACCAACTTTCTCCCTGGTTTTGAGAGCAGCTAACTTGTCTTGGAGCTGGGGGTGTTCAGGCTGGAGAAGAGGAGGCTGAGGGAGACCTCCTTGCTCTCTACAGCTCCATGAAGGGAGGTTGGAGCGAGGAGGGGGCAGCCTCTGCTCCTTGGTGGCAAGGGACAGGAGCAGAGGCAATGGTTCCAGGCTGCAGCAGCAGGCTCAGGCTGGAAGCAGGAAATATTTCTGCCCTGGAAGGGATCTCAGACATTGGAAGAGGCTGCCCAGGGCAGTGCTGGAGTCACCACCCCTGGGGGTGTTCCAGCACTGTGTGGAGCTGGTGCTTAGGGCCTGGGTTTGGTGCTGAGCCTGCGGTGCTGGGTTGAGGGTTGGACTGGTTGAGCTTGGAGTCTCTTCCAACCAGAACTGTTCTGTGATCCTGTTCTGTGATCTTGAGCAAAGCAAAGCAGAGGTGGATGTTGCTCAGCTGCCTCAAGCACCCATCAGCAGCTGCCAAAGCAGTTTGCTCACATCCAGGGAGAGGTTTCCCCTGGGCTGCCACAGGCAGCCTGATGGGGTGGTGTGAGCCACCCTAGCAAAGCAGCCTTTCAAAGGAGGAAAGCAAGCTCCTGGCTCCTGGCTAGCACTGTGAACTTCTGACCAGCCCACACTCACTCTGCTAACTGCTGGCACCAAGGAGTCTCTTTCTATTAACCTGCAAGGCTGAGCCCAAGCTGGCTGGTACCAGGACAGCTGCTTTGCAAAGTTCCAGCTCTCCACTGGCTTTAAGTCCAATGCAGGTGGCAAATACATGGCTCGGAGCTCACAGCTGAAGCACTGAGCAATGCTTCCCATACTTCTGCAAGACTGTACAGATCAGACTTTGAAAGGCAATAGCCAAAGAGAGCTACCAGCACCTGGAAGCCCTGGAAGCACCTGAAGGCCCAGCACGGTGGCTCTCCAGCAGCAGTGCACCACCAGAAGCATTTTCAGTCTCTTCTGACACAGGCTGGGCAGGGACTGGCTGGAGAGCAGCCCTGGAGAGAAGGCCTTGGGGGTGCTGGGGGAGGAGAAGCTCAGCAGGAGCCAGCAGGGAGCACTTGCAGCCCAGAGAGCCAAGCAGAGCCTGGGCTGCAGCAGCAGCAGTGTGGCCAGCAGGGCCAGGGAGGGGATTCTGCCCCTCTGCTCCACTCTGCTCAGACCACAGCTGCAGCTCTGGGGCCAGTGCTGGAGCCTCTGTGCCAGGAAGGCTCTGGAGGGGCTGGAAGGTGTCCAGAGCAGGGCCACGAGGAGCAGAGGGCTGGAGCTGCTCTGCTCTGCAGACAGCCTGAGAGAGTTGGGGCTGTGCAGGCTGGAGAGGAGAAGGCTCCCAGGAGACCTTCTGGTGGCCTTCCAGGATCTGCAGGGGGCTCCAAGACAGCTGGGGAGGGACTTCTGAAGGTGTCAGGGAGGGATAGGACTGGGGGGGGGGGGTGCAGCAAAACTAGAAGTGGGGAGATTGAGATTGGCTGTGAGGAAGAAGTTGTTGCCCAGGAGGGTGGTGAGAGCCTGGCACAGGCTGCCCAGGAAGGTGGTGGCAGCCTCCTGCCTGGAGGTGTTTGCAGCCAGGCTGGAGGTGGCTGTGAGCAACCTGCTGTGGTGTGAGGGGTCCCTGCCCATGGCAGGGGTTGGGACTGGCTGAGCCTTGAGGTCCCTTCCAGCCCTGACTGTGATTCTCTGGAGAGCTGTCTCCCCAGCACTGCAGGATCCAGTGCCTGGGGTCTGCAGCACAAAAGTAACCAATCTCATAATTTGACCATAAAACTCTAACTCTGACAAAGACATAAGATGCAGAATTACCTTTTGTAGGGTTTCAATAGGAGCTTATTATCTAAATGTCAGCTGCAATCAATAACATTACCTGTTGGTATCTCCCAGAGTAGGTGATTTATTTGCAGTAAGGCTGCCTAATTACAGCTGATCTGAAATGAGTAATCAACTTCACACTCTGACATTAATTCATCACAGCCACCCATTCCACGGGCAGCCTGCACCCTGCTTGCCATTTGACAAGGCTTTAAAAGCACCTGGAGGATCTCTCCAGCAGCCAGTGAAGCACAATGCTGCTGGGGATCACAGAACATTAGGGGCTGGAAGGGACTTCCAGAGATCCCCCAGCCCCTGCCAGAGCAGGGCACCCAAGGCAGGGCACCCAGAGCACAGCCAGGGGGTTGGAAAGGCTCCAGAGCAGGAGACTCCACAACCTCTCTGGGCAGCCTGCTCCAGGGCTCAGCAGCCTCTCAGGGACAAAGGTTTCCCTCCTGTTCCCCTGGCACCTCCTCTGCTCCAGCTTGCCCCCCGTGCCCCTTGTGCTGTCCTTGGCCATCCCTGAGCAGAGCCTGGCTCCAGCCCTGCACATCTTTGTCCCCAGCCATGAGGGCAGCCCTCAGGCTCCTCTGCTCCAAGCTCCCAGCCCCAGCTGCCTCAGCCTGGCCTCACAGGGAGATGCTGCACTGCCTGCAGCAGCTCTGTGCCTCTGGGATGGATATCTCCAGCAGTTCCCTGAGGTCCCTTCCTGACCTCCAGTCCTCAGCTATTGATAGACATTGATCAGATCCCTTTCAGCCTTCTCCTCTCCTGACTAAACAGCCCCAGGGCTCTCAGCCTTTCTGCACAGCAGAGATGTTTGATTCCCTTCATCATCCTCACAGCCTCCACTGGCCTCTCTCCAGTAGGTCTCTGTCTCTCTGCACCTGGGCAGCCCAGCGCTGGACACAGGATTGCAGCTGTGCTCTCAGCAGGGCAGAGCAGAGGGGCAGCAGAACCTCCCCAGCCCTGCTGGCCACACTTCTCTTGCTGCCCCCCAGCACCCCATTGGCTCTCTTGGCCCCCAGGGCACATTGCTGTCCCATGCAGACCTTGCTGCCCCCAGCACTCCCAGGTCTTGCTCCATGGAGCTGCTTCCCAGCTGGTGCAGGGGATTGTTCCCCCCAGATGCAGGACTCTGCACTTGTTCTTACTGAACTCCATGAGGTTCGCTCTGCCCAGCTCTGGTCTCACTTGGTGGCAGCACAGCCTGAGGGCTGCCAGCCACTGTCCCAGCCATCAGCAAACTGCCTGAGGCTCCACTCTGTGCCCTCAGCCACATCACTGATGTAGATACTGAACAGAACTGGACCCAGTACTGGTCCCTGGGGAAACCTTAGTATCCTAGCCTGGTTTGGGTTGGAAGGAACCCCAAAGCTCATCCAGTTCCCACCCCCTGCCCTGGGCAGGCACAGCTCCCACCACCACAGGCTGCTCAAGGCCTCATCCACCCTGGCCTTCAACACCTCCAAGCTTGGAGCCTCCACTTCTCTGGGCAACCTGTTCCAGTGCCTCCCCACCCTCCTAGGGAAGAATTTCTTTCTCAAGTCTCATCCCAGTCCAGCTTCTCCCAGTCTGCACATGTGTGAGCTATTGAGTGGGGCTCAGTTCTCCAGCCCCTGCAGCCACACCTGCACACCCAGAGGCAGGAGTGACCCATGCTTCCCTTTGCCCATTCACATCCTGCACAAGCTCCCCAGAGCGTCCAGCTTCCCATGCAGAACCCTCTGAGCAGTTGGCAGGTGACAGAAAGGGAGCCAGCTTCTACTTCCTGTCAGCTTGTGTCATTTAATTGATTGGATTACAGTTATTAGTAGCTGGGGGAGGAGAGTGGGCAGGGGAAGGGGGCTTGAGTTTAGCTCTTCACTCCACAATGTAAGTTACTCATTTGGGCACGTACCCCGGTGCCTATTTTTACACAGCCCATTGCTCCTCTCTCCCCAAGATGTGCCTTCACCCACACACCACTTGTGTGCTGTGCAAGTCACATTCCTTATGTAATGCCAGCACTCCCCTCAGCCAGGCAGGCTTCTGCCAGAGCACGTGGAGGGGAGGGGGAAGAAGGGTTCGGTGAGGCTGGAGGCAGCGGCACAGGGCGGCTGGAGGCAGCGGCACAGGGCTGCTGGAGGCAGCGGCACAGAGCTGCTGCAGGGCGGCTGGAGGCAGCGGCACAGGGCTGCTGGAGGCACTGGCACAGGGCTGCTGGAGGCAGCGGCCCAGGGCGGCTGGAGGCAGCGGCACAGGGCTGCTGGAGGCAGCGGCACAGGGCTGCTGGAGGCACTGGCACAGGGCTGCTGGAGGCACTGGCACAGGGCTGCTGGAGGCACTGGCACAGGGCGGCTGGAGGCAGCGGCACAGGGCTGCTGGAGGCAGCGGCACAGGGCGGCTGGAGGCAGCGGCACAGGGCTGCTGGAGGCACTGGCACAGGGCGGCTGGAGGCAGCGGCACAGGGCTGCTGGAGGCACCGGCACAGGGCGGCTGGAGGCAGCGGCACAGGGCTGCTGGAGGCACCAGCACAGGGCGGCTGGAGGCAGTGGCACAGGGCTGCTGGAGGCACTGGCACAGGGCGGCTGGAGGCAGCGGCACAGGGCTGCTGGAGGCAGCGGCACAGGGCGGCTGGAGGCAGCGGCACAGGGCGGCTGGAGGCAGCGGCACAGGGCGGCTGGAGGCAGCGGCACAGGGCTGCTGCAGTGCGGCTGGAGGCAGCGGCACAGGGCTGCTGGAGGCAGCGGCACAGGGCGGCTGGAGGCAGCGGCACAGGGCTGCTGGAGGCAGCGGCACAGGGCGGCTGGAGGCAGCGGCACAGGGCGGCTGGAGGCAGCGGCACAGGGCTGCTGGAGGCACTGGCACAGGGCGGCTGGAGGCAGCGGCACAGGGCTGCTGGAGGCACCGGCACAGGGCGGCTGGAGGCAGCGGCACAGGGCTGCTGGAGGCACCGGCACAGGGCGGCTGGAGGCAGCGGCACAGGGCTGCTGGAGGCAGCGGCACAGGGCGGCTGGAGGCAGCGGCACAGGGCTGCTGGAGGCAGCGGCACAGGGCGGCTGGAGGCAGCGGCACAGGGCTGCTGGAGGCACTGGCACAGGGCGGCTGGAGGCACTGGCACAGGGCTGCTGGAGGCACTGGCACAGGGCGGCTGGAGGCAGCGGCACAGGGCGGCTGGAGGCAGCGGCACAGGGCTGCTGGAGGCACCGGCACAGGGCGGCTGGAGGCAGCGGCACAGGGCGGCTGGAGGCACTGGCACAGGGCGGCTGGAGGCAGCGGCACAGGGCTGCTGGAGGCACTGGCACAGGGCGGCTGGAGGCAGCGGCACAGGGCGGCTGGAGGCAGCGGCACAGGGCGGCTGGAGGCAGCGGCACAGGGCTGCTGGAGGCACCTGGAGGCACAGGGCGGCTGGAGGCAGCGGCACAGGGCGGCTGGAGGCAGCGGCACAGGGCTGCTGCAGTGCGGCTGGAGGCAGCGGCACAGGGCGGCTGGAGGCAGCGGCACAGGGCTGCTGGAGGCAGTGGCACAGGGCGGCTGGAGGCAGCGGCACAGGGCGGCTGGAGGCACTGGCACAGGGCTGCTGGAGGCAGCGGCACAGGGCGGCTGGAGGCAGCGGCACAGGGCGGCTGGAGGCACTGGCACAGGGCTGCTGGAGGCAGCGGCACAGGGCGGCTGGAGGCAGCGGCACAGGGCGGCTGGAGGCAGCGGCACAGGGCGGCTGGAGGCAGCGGCACAGGGCTGCTGGAGGCACTGGCACAGGGCTGCTGGAGGCAGCGGCACAGGGCTGCTGGAGGCACTGGCACAGGGCTGCTGGAGGCAGTGGCACAGGGCGGCTGGAGGCAGCGGCACAGGGCGGCTGGAGGCACTGGCACAGGGCTGCTGGAGGCAGCGGCACAGGGCGGCTGGAGGCAGCGGCACAGGGCGGCTGGAGGCACTGGCACAGGGCTGCTGGAGGCAGCGGCACAGGGCGGCTGGAGGCAGCGGCACAGGGCGGCTGGAGGCACTGGCACAGGGCTGCTGGAGGCAGTGGCACAGGGCGGCTGGAGGCAGCGGCACAGGGCGGCTGGAGGCAGCGGCACAGGGCTGCTGCAGGGCGGCTGGAGGCAGCGGCACAGGGCGGCTGGAGGCAGCGGCACAGGGCTGCTGGAGGCACTGGCACAGGGCTGCTGGAGGCAGCGGCACAGGGCTGCTGGAGGCACTGGCACAGGGCTGCTGGAGGCAGTGGCACAGGGCGGCTGGAGGCAGCGGCACAGGGCTGCTGGAGGCACTGGCACAGGGCTGCTGGAGGCAGCGGCACAGGGCGGCTGGAGGCAGCGGCACAGGGCGGCTGGAGGCAGCGGCACAGGGCGGCTGGAGGCAGCGGCACAGGGCGGCTGGAGGCAGCGGCACAGGGCTGCTGGAGGCACTGGCACAGGGCGGCTGGAGGCAGCGGCACAGGGCTGCTGGAGGCACTGGCACAGGGCGGCTGGAGGCAGCGGCACAGGGCTGCTGGAGGCACTGGCACAGGGCGGCTGGAGGCAGCGGCACAGGGCGGCTGGAGGCAGCGGCACAGGGCTGCTGCAGGGCGGCTGAGGCCTTTGGAGCTGCTCCACTACAGCAAAGCTGAGAACAGCAGGGCACGGCTGATGCGGCCTGGGGCTCACAAACCCAACCCAGCCAGGGCGTGGGGAAGAACTGGCAGCATGAAAATCTCCTTCACAGCTGGCAGAATGGGCAGGGGACACTGTCAGAGGGGTTGGGTTTCACGGAACTGTGGAACAGTTTCGGTTGGAGGAGACCCCTGAAGATGACTGAGTCCAACCACCAACCCAAACCCAACCCCCCCAGGGTTCAGTTGCACTGAATTTGCTGTTTCCTTTGGAGCATCAGCACCACCAAACCCCAGAGCAGGAGCTGCTGAACTGTTTCAGTAAGGTCTCTGAGCTCACCCAGTCCAACCAGCAACCCAGCCCCACCAGGGCCACCAAACCATGGCCCCAGGTGCCATCTCCACAGGTGTCCTCAAGACCTCCAGGGATGAGGACTCCACCACCTCCAAGGGCAGCCTCTGCCAGTCCCTGACCACTCTGGCACCAAAGACATTTTGCCTCCTCTCCAACCTAACAATCCCCTGGCACAAGTTCAGGCCATTGCCTCTCCTTCCATCACCTGAGCCTGGGGAGCAGAGCCCAAGCCCCGGCTCCCTGCAGCCTCCTCTCAGGAGCTGCGGAGAGCAGTGAGGTCACTGCCTGCTCACACCCTGCTGAGAGCAATGTTTTGCTGCAGCTCTGTGCTGTGCAGATTCTGTGCAGTCTAAAATGCAAGGGAGGTTCTCCTTTTCCCTCTAGTGTCCAGAGAAGGGCAACCAAGCTGGGGAGGGGTCTGGGGCACAGCCCTGGGAGGAGAGGCTGAGGGAGCTGGGGTTGCTTAGCCTGGAGAGGAGGAGGCTCAGGGGAGACCTCATTGCACTCTGCAACTCCCTGAAGGAAGGTTGTAGCCAGGAGGGGGTTGGTCTCTTCTCCCAGGCAAGCAGCACCAGAACAAGAGGACACAGTCTCAAGCTGTGCCAGGGGAGGTTCAGGCTGGAGGTGAGGAAGAAGTTCTTCCCAGCAAGAGAGACTGGCCCTTGGGATGTGCTGCCCAGGGAGGTGGTGGAGTCCCCATCCCTGGAGGTGTTTAGGAGGAGCCAGGATGAGGCCCTTGGTGCCATGGTTGAGTTGATCAGGTGGTGCTGGGGGAGAGGTTGGACTGGATGAGCTCTGAGGTCCTTCCCCACCTGGTTCATTCTGTATTCTATTCTGTATTCTAAAAGCCATAAATAGAAACCAAGAGAGCTGAAGCTTCAGGCAGTCTCTTGCCTTCTCCCTCAGGTTGTTTACAAAAGGATCAGCTCACAGGAGCAATGAAAACTGAACCCAGAGCAGGTCTCAGGGAGGTTTTGGGTTGGTTCCTGGTTTGTTTCTTTTCTTAGCACAACTGTGATGTTGCTGCTCATCTCAATCTGAAACCCCTGGAATCCTCCAGGTTGGAAAAGACCCTTTCAGATCAGTGAGTCCAACCATGTAGGGAGATGAAAGTGGCTCAAGAAATCCATTTGAATGGCTCAATTAATTCCTGTTTGAAACAAGGGGTATTGTGTACTGCCAGTGACACCTGAAGGGTTTTCTGCTTGTGTGTTGGTTGAAACCCATGGTTCATCAGCCTCCCAGGATCATTTAGGATGTAAATGATCTCCAAGGTCACAGAATCATGGAATGCCAGGGGTTGGAAGGGGCCTGTGGAGGTCACCCAGTCCAAGCCCCTGCCAGAGCAGGGCACCCAGGGCAGGGCACACAGAGCACAGGCAGGGGGGTTGGAAAGGCTCCAGAGCAGGACTCCACAACCCCTCTGGGCAGCCTGCTCCAGGGCTCAGCAGCCTCACAGGGACAAAGGTTTCCCTTCTGTTCCTGTGGCACATTGATGAGGGTCAAGGGTTTGGAAGTGGAGCAGGGCAGAGTTAGGCTGGACTTCAGGAGGAAGCTCTGCACAGGGAGGCTGGGGAGACACTGGCACAGGCTGCCCAGGGAGGTGCTTGAGGCTCCATCCCTGGAGCCATCCAAGCTCAGCCTGGCTGTGTCCCTGTGCAGCCTGCTCTGGCTGGAGCTGTCCCTGCTGCCTGCAGGGCTTGGACAAGATGCCCTTGGAGGCTCCTTCCAGCCCAGTGCCCTGTGTGAAAAAGCTCAGGACCTTGAAGCTCCTCAGCTGACTGTGCTCCCATCCCCCCAGGACACTCCCTGGAACTTTACTAACTACTCAGCAGCTCAAGAGCAGTTCCTTGCACAAGTCCATGACATGACTCCCAAAGCCTCGTGCAGAGGGGGTGAGCTCATGGCCATGCCGGCCACAGTCACTTCCCAGCTGGCCACAACCAGAGTCAGCACGGAGCACACTGCAGGGCAAGGTCAGCCCAGGCAGCAGCAGCAGTGCTGTCACCATGCCCATGACAAGGGCAGCACACAGCACTCCAGACAGCCTCAGGAAGCCAGCCTGCTCTTCCCTGCCACGAACAGAAACAAATGCATGCAAAGAACTGAGAACAGGGTCACTGAGCAGAGCTGTTGAGGAATTCCCAGTGCCCAGGGGCTCCTACAGTGATGTGACCAAGGTCAGGGGGAGTCACCGAACTCTGCTCAGCGTCCTGAGCAGCTTGGGCCCGTTGGGCAAGTGTGGCAAGGGCTGTCAGCACAGTCACAGCCAGGGAGTCACTCAGTGGGCTGGGTTGGAAGGGAATTAGAAGCTCATCCAGCTCCAGCCCCCTGCCATGGGCAGGGACACCTCCCACCAGCACAGGCTGCTCAGGGCCTCATCCAGCCTGGCCTTCAACACCTCCAGGCAGGAGGCAGCCACAGCCTCCCTGGGCAGCCTGGGACAGAGTCTCCCCAGCCTCACTCTCAACAATTTCTTCCTCCTCTCCAGGCTCAGTCTCCCCTCTCCCAGCTCAAAGCCATTGTTCCTCATCCTGGCACTCCCAGCCCTTGTCCCAAGTCCCTCCCCAGCTCTCCTGGAGCCCTTCAGCTCCTGGCAGGCTGCTCTGAGGTCTCCCTGGAGCCTTCTCTTCTCCAGGCTGAACAGCCCCAACTCTGCCAGCCTGGCCCCACAGGGGAGGTTCTGCAGCCTCTGCTCATCTCTGTGGCCTCCTCTGGAGCCTCTCCAGCAGCTCCAGGTCCTTCTTGTGCTGGGGCCCAGAGCTGGAGGCAGTGCTGCAGGTGGGGTCTGAGGGGAGCAGGAGAGAAGCTGCTGGTGACATTTCCAGGTGGGACAGGCTCTGCAGCAGCAGCCAGGCTGGTTCAGCTTATGCTCTGAATTTACATTTCAGCTAAGAAGAAGACTGGAGTAGGAATTTAATTGAAATTAAAATACACCAAATGATTTTCATAAGCAGCCCTGTGCCTACAGATCTGCATGGGGAAAAAGAAAGAGCTGTCACCAAAATCAAGTTATTTTAGCAAATTTCCTTTTGAAAAGGCAGGAGAAGGATGACAGAAAAGGGAATGAGCTGGGACAAGCAAACCTCAGACAGACTGGCTGTGTGCTGTGCTATCCCCTGGGCCACACAGAGACTCTGCACAGGTCTTGCTGTGGTGCAGACCTGTGTGTGCAGGGCTGTGTTGCTCTGCCAGCCTCAGAGCTCCTCCCAGCCCCTGGGTGAAGGGCTCTCAGCTACCCTTTTGCCTTTGAGCTGGGAGAGGGGAGATTGAGACTGGAGATGAGGAAGAAATTGTTGAGAGTGAGGCTGGGGAGACTCTGTCCCAGGCTGCCCAGGGAGGCTGTGGCTGCCTCCTGCCTGGAGGTGCTGAAGGCCAGGCTGGATGAGGCCCTGAGCAGCCTGTGCTGGTGGGAGGTGTCCCTGCCCATGGCAGGGGGCTGGAGCTGGATGAGCTTTGAGGTCCCTTCCCATCTAGACCCTTCCAGGGCTTCATGACTCACGGTGGGATAGCACAAATGCAGTAAATCAGCTCCATGCAGCAGCTCTGGGCTAGTCTTAGGCTATGCCTTTCAATTCTTTTCACAGATCCTGAGCAGAAAGGTAGTAGAATGGAAATAAATCAGTGCTGGGTGCACAAAGGAAAGCAAAGATTATTCTAAACAATCCCATTGGAGAGATATCTACCACAAGATCTTGTTCCCAAAACAATTCCTCTCCTCTCCTCTCCTCTCTCCTCTCCTCTCCTCTCCTCTCCCTCTCCTCTCCTCTCCTCTCCTCTCCTCTCCTCTCCTCTCCTCTCCTCTCCTCTCCTCTCCTCTCCTCTCCTCTCCTCTCCTCTCCTCTCCTCTCCTCTCCTCTCCTCTCCCTCCTCTCCTCCCCTTTCCTCCCCTCTCCTCTCCTCCCCTCTCCTCCCTCCCCTCCCCCTCTCCTCCCCTCCCCTCTCCCTTGGCTGCATTGTTTGGGTATTAACTCCTCTGCTCCTGTCTCTTCTCCCTTCTTTTGTGCAGGGGGCCAGGGGGAGGCAGGGAAGTTGAAGCCAGTAGCTTCCCCAGGTCTTTGGGCAGGGGCTGGCTCTTGTGCTGCTTGCTCAGGGCAGATCCCTGCCCATATTGGGACTCCTGGCTATTTTGTGCACATGCCTTGCATTGCAGGGTGTAGTTCTGCTCTCCTCTGCTTCCAGCTGAGCTGCTCTGGCAAAGTTCACGCTGGGGGGAGGAAATGGCAACCCACCACAAGCTCCAAGCAACACAGCCCCTGGTTGACACTGGCAGGGGCCACTCAGGTTGTGACTGCTCTGGCACAGGGCCCTGTTAGGTCACATCCACTGTCAGGCAAGCTGGAAGTGGCGCTCTGCTCCTTGTTTTGCCTTGTGGGGAGCCTGCTCTTCACAGAGAGATAGCAAAGGGGCCCAAAGGGCTGGCTGGCAGCACAGGACCCTGCCTGGCTTCTGGCCACTGAGGTGAGTGCTGTGAAGGGAAGCTGGAGTGGTGAGAGCCTGCAGCAGCAGCCCAGGGGCAGCCTGCAGACTGGACACATCCATCACTTTGGTGTTCTGGATCCACCATCACTAACTCAACAGGGCCAAGTGCTGTCCTCTCGTTCTGTTTCCCAGGCCCTGTGGAGCAGCAGGAAGCCCCTCCAGGCCTTTCTGCCATCTCTGCAGAGACCCAGGCAGCTTCTGCAAAGCCTCCAGCTCACTTGCACAGCACAAGCACTAATTAGACACTGATGTCTGCTTCCAGAAGAGACAGCTGCTGTCAGGCAGGCAGCACTCTGCAGCTGGAACAATCTAGTTTGTGATTTGAGGAGTGCTTTAGCTTTTCAGAAACACAAACTCGGGATCAGCTCTCTGTGGCTGCTCCAGGCAAAGAGGGAAGCTGAAATGTTTTGTCACTGCCATCGAACCCCCATGGTGTTACCTTCACACGCTGCACAGAGAAAGGCAAGCGGTGAGAACAGGCACAGGGCCAGCTCCAGAGTAAGGCTGTGACTTCAGCACAGCCCCTTCTGATGTCACTGAGAGCCATCAGCCTCTCAGCCAGACTCAGTCAGGAGGGAAGCAGCCAACTAACTGTGGCACTACTCAAAATATCCAGCACCACAGACCTGCAAGGCACTTGCACAGCGCCTCAGGAGAGCAGCAGGCAGCTGCTCACACTCTGCTCTCACACTCTGCTGCATGATGTCTCACAGCCATGGACATCAGCCAGCAAGCTCAGGATCACACAATCACAGGGTGGCCTGGGACAGAAGGGACCTCTGAAGGTCATCTAAGGCCAACCCCCTGCAGGCAGCAGGGACATCCTCCACTGGATCAGGCTGCCCAGAGCCCTCTCCAGCCTCATCTGGAATAGCTCCAGCCATGGAGCCTCAACCACCTCCCTGGGCAGCCTGCTGCAGGGTTCCAGCAGCCTCCTGGGGCAGAACTTGTTCCTCACATCCAATCTCCATCTGCTCTGCTCTCCTTTCAAACCACTGCCCCTGGGGCTGTCCCTGCAGGCCTTTGGGAACAGTCCCTCTGCAGCCTTCTGGGAGCCCCTTCAGGTCCTGGCAGGCTGCTCTGAGGTCTGCCTGGAGCCTTCTCTTCTACACACTGGACAACCACAGCTCTCCCAGCCTGTCCTTGTGGCAGAGGTGCTCCAGCTCCCTGGTCATTTTCGTGGCCTCTTGTGGAGCGTCTCCATCAGCTCCAGGTCCTTCCTGCATTGAGGTCTCCAGAGCTGGACCCAGCACTGCAGGTGAGGTTCACCCAGAGCAGAGGGGCAGGATCCCCTCTCTCCATCTCTGGCCACACTGCTTTGGATGCAGCCCAGAAGGCCACCAGCAGCCTGGCCTGGAGCAGCAGAGGTGTGGGCAGCAGGAGCAGGGCAGGGATGGTGCCCCTGGGCTCAGCACTGGGGAGGCCACACCTTGAGCCCTGGGTTCAGTTTTGGGTCCTCACCCCAAGAAGGACATTGAGAAGCTGGAGCAGGGCCAGAGAAGGGCAACAGAGCTGGGGAAGGGTCTGGAGAACAGGGCTGGGGAGGAGCAGCTGAGGGAGCTGGGGGTGTTCAGTGTGGAGCAGAGGAGGCTGAGGGAGACCTCCTTGCTCTCTGCAGTTCCTGAGAGGAGGCTGGAGCCGGGTGGGGGCTGAGCTCTGCTCCCCAGTCTCAGGTGATAGGATCCTGCAGCTGTGCCAGGGGAGGCTTAGGTTGGACATTAGAGAAAACTTCTTCCCTGAAAGGGTTTCTCCAAGCCTGGCCCAGGCTGGCAGGGAGGTGGCTGAATCCCCATGCCCACAGGTGTTTCAGAGGCAGGGCTGTGGTGCTGCCAGGCTTGGCAGAGAATGCTTGGACTGGATGATCTTCAAGATCTTCCAACCAAAACCACTCTGATTCTCTGCCCCTAAGTGGAAGCTGTGAAGGGGCAGGAGGCAGCTAGGCTCACCTGCAGCAGCACCATGCTCTCTGTGCTACATAGAGTACAGAATGAACCAGGTGGGGAAGGACCTCAGAGCTCATCCAGTCCAACCTCTCCCCCAGCACCACCTGATCAACTCAACCATGGCACCAAGGGCCTCATCCTGGCTCCTCCTAAACACCTCCAGGGATGGTGACTCCACCACCTCCCTGGGCAGCACATCCCAAGGGCCAGTCTCTCTTGCTGGGAAGAACTTCTTCCTCACCTCCAGCCTGAACCTCCCCTGGCACAGCTTGAGACTGTGTCCTCTCCTTCTGTCACTGGTGCCTAGGAAGAGAGACCAACCCCCACCTGCCCACCTGCAGCTGCTGAACTGAAGTTCCTGTTTCCCACCAGGTGGCTGCAGCTGGAAGCCTCAGTGGCATTGATGCTATCAAAGGAGTCAACCTTTTGCCTCACTCTCTCTGCACAAGAGTGAACCTGAGGTGGTGCCTGCTGGCAGGCACATGCTGGGCATCCACAGGTCACAGCAAAACAGCAAATCCAGGAAGCTGCACTCAGGCCAGGCAAGGAAACCCCAAAGAACAACCCCAAATCCTCTAAGTCTTGAAAGTCAATACTGCATTGGTGTAAAAAGTGATCTAAGTAGTGCTCCTTCCAGCCAGCATGGATCTGCAGAGCTGCAGGATCAAGCTCAGTTACTGCTCCCCTGGGAGGCAGTCAGCACCAGTTCAGAAGGACTGTGCATCTTGCACAGAGTCACAGCATGGACTGGCTTGGAAGGGACCTCAAAGACCCTCCAGCTCCAGCCCCTCTGCCATGGGCTCAAGGCAGCTGTGTCCTGGGCTGCACCAAAGGCAGCATGGCCAGCAGGCCAAGGGAGGTGACTCTGCTGCTCTGCTCTGGGGAGAGGTCACCTGCAGTACTGTGGCCAGCTCAGGTGTCCTCAGTACAGCAAAGAAAGGGAGCTGCTGGAGCAGCCCCGGAGGAGGCTCACAAACACGGTCAGAAGGATGGAACACCTCTGATAGGAAGATGCTGAGAGGGTTGGGGCTGTTCAGCCTGGAGAAGAGAAGGCTCCAAGGAGACTTTATTGTTGCCCCCAGTGCCCCTTGTGCTGTCCTTGGCCATCCCTGAGCAGAGCCTGGCTCCAGCCCTGCACATCTTTGTCCCCAGCCATGAGGGCAGCCCTCAGGCTCCTCTGCTCCAAGCTCCCAGCCCCAGCTGCCTCAGCCTGGCCTCACAGGGAGATGTTGCACTGCCTGCAGCAGCTCTGTGCCCCTGGGCTGGACTCTCTGCAGCAGTTCCCTGAGCTCCTGCTTGTGCTGAGGGGCCCAGAACTGGACACAGTATTCCAGCTGTGGCCTCAGCAGGGCAGAGCAGAGGGGCAGGAGAATCAGCAGCAGTGCAAGGAGAAGGCCTAAGCAGGGAATCGGAGCGTTTGCCTTTCCAGGCTCAGTCTCCACTTCCAAGACTTTGACTTGGGAAAGATTTTTTTTGGGGAAAAAGGAAAACTAGAAGCAGCAGAGAGAGCAAGGAAGGCTCTGCCCATCAGCAGTTCCTGCTGAGGCTGCACACAGCTCTGATTTACGCTGCTGATGTTTTCTGCTCCCATAGAGATGACAAATGCAGAGCTTGTAATTGCAGAAAGGAGGTGCAGCTAATGACACAGATGAGGGTCAGATAATGAGATAATCCCTTGCAAAGCATAATTAGGGCACCAGGGGTGAACCTGAGGCCATTTCAGTGCCACTACTTCTCCAATGGCCCTGTGGGTAATACTGTGACAAGTTCAGGCTCTATTTATAAGTACATCAATGGACTATATTTAGAGTTTAGAGCTGAGGTTGCTACACGTCTCTGAAAACCTCTCTCCAGTGTTCTGATGGAACAAAGATGGTGCAGTGCCAGTGAGAGGTGCAGAGCCAGTGCAGAGCCAGTGAGAGAGGTGCAGAGCCAGCGAGAGAGGTGCAGAGCCAGTGAGAGAGGTGGAGTGCTGCAGGAAGTGCAGAGATTACAGACTCACAGACCTGGAAAAGGCCTCTGAGCTCAGCCAGTCCAAGCAGCAGCCCAGCCCCACCAGGGCCACCAAACCAGGGCCCCAGCTGCCATGGCCACAGGGGTCTGGAACACCTCCAGGCATGGGGACTCCACCACCCCCCTGGGCAGCCTCTGCCAGTCCCTGACCACTCTGGCACCAAAGACATTTTGTCTCATCTCCAACCTCAGCCTCCCCTGACACAGTTTCAGGCCAGTTCCTCTCCTTCCATCACCTGAGACTGGGGAGCAGAGCCCAACCCCCAGCTGACTGCAGCCTCCTCTCAGGGAGCTGCAGAGAGCAATGAGGTCTCCCTCAGCCTCCTCTGCTCCAGGCTGAACACCCCCAGCTCCCTCAGCTGCCCCTCCCCAGCCCTGTTCTCCAGACCCTTCCTCAGCTCTGTTGCCCTTCTCTGGCCCTGCTCCAGCCTCTCAGTGTCCTTCTTGGGGTGAGGAGCCACAATCTGAAGCCAGGACTCAAGGTGTGGCCTGCACAGTGCTGAGCCAGGGGCACCATCCCTGCCCTGCTCCTGCTGCCCACAGCACTGCTGCTCCAGGCCAGAGCCTGTGTGCACAGACAGCAAAGCCAGGGGCAAGCAGGCAGGGGAGAGCTGCTCACAGTGCTGCCAGGAGCTGGCTGCTTCCTGAGCCCCACAGAGCTGGGCTGGGAGCTGGGCTGGCCTGGGAGCTACACTGGGAGCTGGGCTGGGAGCCACACTGGGAGCTGGGCTGGGAGCTGGGAGCCACACTGGGAGCTGGGCTGGGAGCTGGGAGCCACACTGGGAGCTGGGCTGGGAGCCACACTGGGAGCCACACTGGGAGCTGGGCTGGGAGCCACACTGGGAGCCACACTGGGAGCTGGGCTGGGAGCTGGGAGCCACACTGGGAGCTGGGCTGGGAGCTGGGAGCCACACTGGGAGCTGGGCTGGGAGCCACACTGGGAGCTGGGCTGGGAGCTGGGAGCCACACTGGGAGCTGGGCTGGGAGCTGGGAGCCACGCTCAGCAGAGGGCAAGGAGAAATCACACCGTGCTGAGCACTGAACCAGCCTTAGCGGTGCCAGCCCCAGATGCCTATGGATTGGTTGCTCCAGCCACGGGCAGTGCAGATCAGCTCTTGCTGAGAACTGAGGGCAGCTGTGGGTTCTGCCTGCTCTGTTCAGAGAGGCAGTGGCAGAGGCAGCCCTCGGAAGGAATCCATCTTTTGGCCTCCTCTGCACATTCTCCGTCGGGTGCTGCTCCGGGGAGGGCCATCGGGGCAGCCTCACTCTGCAGTGCAGCACTCCTAGCAAGGCAGCTCCCTGATTTCTCAGAAGGAACATTTCTTTCCCTCCTGGCCGATGGGATGGCTGCAGAGCAGTGATTTATCTTCCCTGCCGCTGCTCTTTAAACCACGCTGCCATCTGCTCTTCCATTATCTCACTGGGCTCTGCACCAGTGCTGCTCCATGGGGCTCTCCTCCTGCTGTTCTTACTCAGGCAAGACTCCAGCAATGCCTCTAACATCCCCATCTGATCAGGCTGACTGCACACAGGAGATGCTTTGTACCTTCATCGGTGGCAAACCAAGAGGGAAACAGTTTCCTCTTTCCCACTTGGAGCATTTCATCCAAAAGCCCCAAATATAATGAAGAGCCTGCTTCAAAGCCGTCCCTCTGGGCCCCAGCCTCCCTCCCCCACCTCCTCTGCTACGAAGGAAGCCTTTGGATTAATTCTTGATAGAGCAAAAGATCATTTTTTAATACCAGGAGCTGGCCTAAATCATCATCTGAATGACCCAGAGAGCAGCCTTACAAAGCTGGGGCTGCCCAGGACAAGGCTGGCAGCCGGACAGCATGCAAGAGCTGGGCAGAGAGGAGCCTCACAAAGTGCAGCAAGTGCAGAGCCCTGCACCTGGGGAGGGCCAGCGGCAGCAGCAGTGCAGGTGAGCAGCTCCATGGAGAAGGCCCTTGGAGCCCTGGCTGATAATGAGCTCTCCATAGCACAGCAAAGTGCCCTGAAGGCCAAAGGTATATTCAGGTGCATTAAGCAGAGTGTGGCCAGCAGGTCAAGGGAGATTCTCCTGTCCCTCTACCCAGCCCTAGTTAGACCTCATCTGGAATATTGTGTCCAGTTCTGGGCTCCCCAGGTCAAGAGGGACAGGGATCTGCTGGAGAGGCCACAGAGGCCCTGAGGATGATGAGGGGACTGGAACATCTGTGTGATGAAGAGAGGCTGAGACACCTGGGGGTGTTTAGTCTGGAGAGGAGAAGGCTGAGAGGGATCTGATCAATGTCTACAGCCAGCTGCAGGGTGGCTGCCAGGAGGATGCAGTCAGGCTCTGCTCAGTGACACCCAGTGGCAGCACAAGGGGCAATGGATGGAAACTCAGCCACAGAAATTCCACCTCAACATGTGGAGAAACTTCTTTGGTGTGAGGGTGCTGGAGGCCTGGAGCAGGCTGCCCAGAGAGATTGTGGAGTCTCCTTCTCTGGAGATCTTCCAAACCCACCTGGATGTGTCCTGTGTGAGCTGCCCTAAGCTGTCTGGCTGTGCAGGAGGGCTGGGCTGGATGATTTCTGCAAGTCCCCTCCAACCCCTTCCATTCTGTGACTCTGTGATGGAAAATCCTGAGCAAGGGTGAGCTGCTGGGTGGGAAACAGGTCTGAAGGCAAACTGTGCTGCATCCAGCCAGAAGCCCCCACGGAGCACAGGCAGTGTGCCAGGAGTGCTGCCAGGGGCTGGCAACGCTTCCCAGGTGTGTGGCAGCTGGGAGGCACTGAGCATACCTCATCAGCCATTCCCTCTTGGAGCATCCAGCCTGGCTCACTGCCAGCTCGTTCCCTCTTTTGCATTCAGCCTTCTCTCTCCATCTCACTCTGCCTCACTCCACCGCACCAGCTATAAACTTCCCAGGCAAAAGCTGGGACCTGCTGCAGGGACAAAAGCTTTGCTGCTGGAGCCAAGCTCCCCTCCTGAGCTCCTGAGGAGAGTCTGGACAAACAGTCTCCACATAGCCAAACTGCTTTGTTTTGCTAAACAGTTCACAAAGGTTTGATTAACTGAGGCAAGGGAGAGAGCTGGGAAATGGAAACAACAACTTTGTGTGCAGGGAGCCCAGAGGCAGCAGACTGCAGGGCTGCAGCCAGAGCAGGGAGAGCAGCAGCACAGGGAGGGGATTCTGCCCCTCTGCTCCCCTCAGCCCCCACCTGCAGCACTGCCTCCAGCTCTGGGCCCCCAGCACAAGAAGGACCTGGAGCTGCTGGAGAGGCTCCAGAGGAGGCCACAGAGATGAGCAGAGGCTGCAGAACCTCCCCTGTGGGGCCAGGCTGGGAGAGCTGGGGCTGTGCAGCCTGGAGAAGAGAAGGCTCCAGGCAGACCTCAGAGCAGCCTGCCAGGAGCTGAAGGGCTCCAGGAGAGCTGGGGAGGGACTTGGGACAAGGGCTGGGAGTGCCAGGATGAGGAACAATGGCTTTGAGCTGGGAGAGAGGAGACTGAGCCTGGAGATGAGGAAGGAATTGTTGAGAGTGAGGCTGGGGAGACTCTGTCCCAGGCTGCCCAGGGAGGCTGTGGCTGCCTCCTGCCTGGAGGTGCTGAAGGCCAGGCTGGATGAGGCCCTGAGCAGCCTGTGCTGGGGAGAGGGGTCCCTGCCCATGGCAGGGGGCTGGAGCTGGATGGTCTCTGAGGTCCCTTCCAACCTGAGCCATTCTGTGAAGCTGGGACTCTCCTGGGCAGCAGTTTCCCTAGGAGCCTTCCACAGCCAGCCACTTCTTAGGGATCATTTTCTGTGGCACAGCTCCTTTGCCCCCCCTGAGAAAGCACAGATTTGGCACATGCCTTGCAGCTCCTGGGCTTGGGGCTCCCTGCCCTGAGCTTTCAATCAGCAGTGAATCAATCCTCAGGAGGCAAAAAGTTACCTAATGGAAGAACTACTTCAGAGGGCTTTGGGGCAGCCCTCCACAGAAGTGCTCTGAGCTGCCTGGGGCGTGTGCCGGAGGGGCTAAGGCAGGCTCTGCCTGCGGTCTGCTCACTGTGACCACACCGCGGTCTGAGGAGGCAGCAAACATCACGAGCATCTCACCCAGCAGCTCTGATCTTGTGCAGAACATTACTCAGAGCCGGGGAGAAGCATCCAGCAGGAACTGCAGAGTCCCAGCTCTGAGTCATTATCACTTTGGAACATCGACAGCAGCGAGGATGATCCCTACAGAGCGGAGGAGCTGTGCTGCTGAGCCTCCCGGTGCAGCCCCTCCAGCAGGCCAGAGGAGATGGAACAGTCACAGAGCAGCCCACAGCTTGTTCTAAGCTCGTTTTGCTGGCTGCTGTTTAACACACTGAGCCCAGGCCAGGCCTCCACACGCCAGGGCTTCACTCCTGATCACTCTCACGATTCCCCTCCCCTGCTCCAGCCCACACGGAGCTGCTGAGGCTGCTGCCAGCACTCTGCACTTCAAAGCAGCCCTTCTGCAGGGCCCAGTGAAACACCCCGAGCCAAGCTCACAGTCCGCCACCTGTCCCTTCGCCATCCTCTAACTCTTGCCCTCCAGTGCACCTCTGCAGCCATCCTCCCCACAGCCCACACCTGCTCTGGCACCACCCCCTGCTCCATTCCTACAAGGTGCAATTGCTTAGAGTCACAGAGCCACTGAATGGTTTGGGCTGGAAGGGAGCTCCTGAGCTCACCAAGGCCAACCCCTGCAGGCAGCAGGGACATCCTCCACTGGATCAGGCTGCCCAGAGCCCTCTCCAGCCTCACCTGCAATAGCTCCAGCCATGGAGCCTCAACCACCTCCCTGGGCAGCCTGCTGCAGGGTTCCAGCAGCCTCCTGGGGCAGAACTTGTTCCTCACATCCAATCTCCATCTGCTCTGCTCTCCTTTCAAACCATTGCCCCTAGGGCTGTCCCTGCAGGCCTTTGGGAACAGTCCCTCTGCTTCCTTCTTACAGCTCCCTTCAGGGAATAAAAGGCAGCTCTAAGGTTTCCCTGGGCCAGTGCAGGCTGAACACCCCCAGCTCCCTCAGCCTGTCCTCATAGCAGAGCTGCTCCAGCCCCCTGAGCATTTCTCATCCCTCCTGGTCACCCTCTCAGTTTTATTTCCCAGCAGACTCCCAACTGCCTATTCTCTAAGGCTAAAAGAACTGGGACTGTGCAGCCTGGGGAAGGCTCCAGGGAGACCTCAGAGCTGCAGTTCAATCCCTGCAGGGGAGCTGCAGGCAGCTGGGGAGGGACTGTTCAGAAGGGGCTGTGGGGATAGGCCAAGGGACAAGGGTTTGGAACTGGAGCAGGGCAGAGTCAGGTTGGACATCAGGAGGAAGCTCTGCACAGGGAGGCTGGGGAGACACTGGCACAGGCTGCCCAGGGAGGTGCTTGAGGCTCCATCCAAGCTCAGCCTGGCTGTGTCCCTGTGCAGCCTGCTCTCTCACAGAACAGATCTGTCTGGAAGAGAGCTCCAAGCTCAGTCCAACTTCAAGCCAGCACCACAGGGCGAAAGCCAAACCCTGTCCCTAAGCACCAGCTCCACACAGTGCTGCAGCACCCCAGGGCTGGTGGCCCTGCAGTGCCCTGGGCAGACCATCCAGTGCCTGGTGACCCTCTCAGCGAGGAAATACTTCCTAACATGCAGTCTGAACCTCCCCTGGTGCAGCCTGAGCTGGAGGTGTCCCTGTTGGGGCCTGGACACGGTGACCTTTGAAGGTCCCTTCCAAACTGATGCAATCTGTGCTCACTCCTTGGCTCTTCCCAGGAGCACATCCCACCACAGTCTGCCTACACTGCCTTTAAGCATCCCTGCTCTATAAACTACAGATGCAGGGGCAAGAGCAGAGTCTGGCCTATGGGAAAGGACAACCCCACAGACCAGTGGAGGCTGGGGATGACCTTCTGGAAAGCAGTGCAGAGGAGAGGGACCTGGGGGTCCTGGTGCACAGCAGGATGTCCATGAGCCAGCAATGTGCCCTGGTGGCCAAGAAGGCCAAGGGCAGCCTGGGGTGGATTGGAAGGGCTGTGGTCAGTAGGTTTCAAGCTGTGCCAGGGGAGGTTTGGGCTGGAGGTGAGGAAGAAATTCTTCCCATCAAGAGAGATTGGCCCTTGGGATGTGCTGCCCAGGGAGGTGGTGGAGTCCCCATCCCTGGAGGTGTTTAGGAAGAGCCTGGATGAGGCCCTTGGTGCCATGGTTGAGTTGATCAGATGGTGCTGGGGGAGAGGTTGGACTGGATGATCTCAAAGGTCTTTTCCAGCCTGGTTAATTCTGTGTTCTGTAGGTCAGAGAGGTTCTCCTGCCCTCTCTGCTCTGCCCTTCTGAGGCCATAGATGGAATGTTGTGTCCAGCTCTGGGTCCCTGAGCACAAGAAGGAGCTCAGGGAACTGCTGCAGAGTCCAGCCCAGGGGCACAGAGCTGCTGCAGGCAGTGCAACATCTCCCTGTGAGGCCAGGCTGAGGCAGCTGGGGCTGGGAGCTGGGAGCAGAGGAGCCTGAGGGCTGCCCTCATGGCTGGGGATAAAGATGTGCAGGGCTGGAGCCAGGCTCTGCTCAGGGATGGCCAAGCACAGCACAAGGGGCACGGGGGCAAGCTGGAGCAGAGGAGGTGCCAGGGGAACAGGAGGGAAACCTTTGTCCCTGTGAGGCTGCTGAGCCCTGGAGCAGGCTGCCCAGAGAGGTTGTGGAGTCTCCTGCTCTGGAGCCTTTCCAACCCCCCTGGCTGTGCTCTGGGTGCCCTGCCCTGGGTGCCCTGCTCTGGCAGGGGCTGGGACTGGGTGAGCTCTGGAGGTCTCTCCCAGCCCCTGGCATTCTGTGACTGTGATTCAGTGATGCACATTAACCTCTTCCCTGCCACAGAGGTCCACACTTTTCTCCCCAGCTCCAAGTCACCAAGCCCAGCAGAGGACCTGAGGCATCAGCCCCAGCAATGGGCAGCAGCACAGCACTTGGAGGGTCACTTGAGGAACAAAGGGTCACTTGTGTCTGTGACTCTGCCTCCTCACCAAGCAAAGAGCCACTGCTTGAAGAGGACAATGAGTAAGGGCAGCAACAGGAGGACTGCTCTGCCTGCAGGGAGGTTTAGAGAACAGAAACCTCCCAGCATCAGCTAACTGTGCAAGGAGGGGTTGAGAGAGCAGTGACAGTTGGTGAAGAATGCCCCAGCGCTGAAAGACACAGCCAGGGCTGGGGCCTGGAGGAGCAGATGTGAGCCAGCACGGCACAGCACTGCATCACTGTCTGGAGACCTGAAAGGCCATGGATGGAAGGCATGGACAGCAGTGCAGAGCAGGCACCTTGGGAGTCAGTGGGAAGGTAAACAGCTGCCTGCTTGCACCTGAAGGTCTCCAGAGTGAGAGAAAACTGTTTGAGGGAGCCAGGAAAACATCTGCCTCCTGCACACACGGTGGTTCCATCTGGGAATGCTCAAGAGAGGCAGAGCACAAGGCAAAGGCATTTGCAGGAGCAGCAGGAATGCTCTGAGACTGCAGCCTGCAGCAGGTGAGCTGCCCCAGGGCCTTCCTGCCACCAAAGGGCTGCAGCAAGTCTCTCTCGGTGGGGGTTGGGCAGGGGCTGTGCTGGGACCAGTGCTGTCAGCATCCTCATCAGTGACACAGAGTGAGGCAACCTCAGCAAGTGTGCAGAGGGCACCAAGCTCTGCTTGCTTGATGAGACTGAAGCTGTTGATAGGGTGGGATGGGAGATGGGATGGGAGGGATGGGATGGGATGGGATGGGATGGGATGGGATGGGATGGGATGGGATGGGATGGGATGGGGGGATGGGAGCCATCCAGAGGCACCTGGGCAGGCTGCTGAGGAGGCTGAGGAGAACCTCAGGAGGTTCAACAAGGCACAGGGCAAGGTCCTGCACCTGGGGCAGGGCAACCCTGGGTACCAACCCAGGCTGGGGGTGGTGAGACTGAGAGCAGCCCTGCAGGGAAGGCCTTGGGGGTGCTGGGGGGAGAAGCTGGGCAGGAGCCAGCAATGGGCACTGGCAGCACAGAGGCCAAGGGCAGCCTGGGCTGCAGCCAAAGCAGTGTGGCCAGAGCTGGAGAGAGGATCCTGCCCCTCTGCTCTGCTCTGGGGAGACCTCACCTGCAGGGCTGGGGCCAGCTGTGGAGACCTCAACACAAGTGGGACCTGGAGCTGACGGAGAGGCTCCAGAGGAGGCCTCCAAGATGATCAGAGGCTGCAGAACCTCTGCTATGGGCACAGGCTGGGAGAGTTGGGGCTGTGCAGCCTGGAGAAGGCTCCAGGGAGACCTCAGAGCTGCAGTTCAGTATCTGCAGGGGGGCTGCAGGCAGCTGGGGAGGGACTGTTCAGAAGGGGCTGTGGGGATAGGCCAAGGGACAAGGGTTTGGAAGTGGAGCAGGGCAGAGTCAGGCTGGACATCAGGAGGAAGCTCTGCACAGGGAGGCTGGGGAGACACTGGCACAGGCTGCCCAGGGAGGTGCTTGAGGCTCCATCCCTGGAGCCATTCAGTCTCAGCCTGGCTGTGTCCCTGTGCAGCCTGCTCTGGCTGGAGGTGTCCCTGCTGCCTGCAGGGGGTGGGAAAAGGTGACCTTGGAGGCTCCTTCCAGCCCAGAGCAGTCTGTGACTCTGTGAGCTATTATGAATCTGCTCCCCAGGGAAGTGGGCAACAATCTGGGAGAGGGCTGAGCCCCAAGGCCCCGCATAAATGCTGGCAGAGTGCCAGCAAGGATGCCAAGGGCATGGTTTGTGTGGCAGGGCTCAGGGATGGGCACAAAGAGCCTGACCCAACCTCCTCAGTCTGCTTTCCCCAGCCCCTGCAGGGCTGCCCAGCACAGGCAGCAGCTCCAGCAGCTGGTTGCCAGCACTTCAGATAGATTTGGGAGCTAACTCCCCGCCAGAAGCTCCCCGGGCTGCTGCCTGGGATGGCTGAAATCAACAGCACCACAACCGCCCAAGCAGCCCCGGAACAAAGCACTGCCCCCCCAGCGGCCCCAGGGGGCTCCTGGCTCGCTCTGCCCCGCAGTGCAGTGTAACCCGGCTACCAACCCGGGGCTGGATGAGTGGATCCAGCGGCACTGCTGCAGCGGGGAGAGAGGAGCCGGGAACAGCCCTGGCCATGGGCGCTGCAGAGCCCCCGGGCTGCACCCCTGCGGCTGGCACCCAGCCCAGCTGTGCCCACCCCGCCCCCACGGCAGCCCCCAGCCCAGCTGTGCCCACCCCGCCCCCACGGCAGCCCCCAGCCCAGCTGTGGCCCCCACGGCAGCCCCCAGCCCAGCTGTGCCCACCCCGCCCCGCCCCCACGGCAGCCCCCAGCCCAGCTGTGCCCCCACCCCAGCCCAGCTGTGCCCACCCCGCCCCCACGGCAGCCCCCAGCCCAGCTGTGCCCCCACGGCAGCCCCCAGCCCAGCTGTGCCCACCCCGCCCCCCACGGCAGCCCCCAGCCCAGCTGTGCCCACCCCGCCCCCACGGCAGCCCCACCACAAACCACAGCCTCACAGAATGGCTCAGGTTGGGAGGGGCCTCAAGGCTCATCCAGTTCCAGCCCCTGCCATGGGCAGGGACCCCTCCCACCAGCACAGGCTGCTCAGGGCCTCATCCAGCCTGGCCTTCAGCACCCCCAGGCAGGAGGCAGCCACAGCCTCCCTGGGCAGCCTGGGACAGAGTCTCCCCAGCCTCACTCTCAACAATTCCTTCCTCCTCTCCAGGCTCAGTCTCCCCTCTCCCAGCTCAAAGCCATTGTTCCTCAGCCTGGCACTCCCAGCCCTTGTCACAAGTCCCTCCCCAGCTCTCCTGGAGCCCTTCAGCTCCTGGCAGGCTGCTCTGAGGCCCCCTGGAGCCTTCTCCTCCCCAGGCTGCACAGCCCCAACCCTGCCAGGCTCCAGGGAGCATCCCTGTAGCTCTCTGTCTGATTTAGTTTTTCCTTCCCCCTGGTCTGTGCTTTTCTGATCTGGAGCTTTTCAAGCCACAGTCCAGGCACCAGGTGTGGAAAGGTGAGGAGCTCCTGCTGCCAAATCCCTTCTCAGCTAGCCTGCACTGCTGGAGCTGCCAAGGTCTCCAGCCCTCCTCCAGGGCACTCCAGGACTGTGCATCCCCAGCAGAGGCATTGCCATTTCCATGCTCCCTGCATTGCACCCAGCTGAGCTGCACCCTGGGTGCCACATTCCCCCTCTCCAAGGGTCAATACTGTGCTCTCATCCCAGCTCTGTCATCACTCTCTTTATGTTGCACAGCCTTTGAATGCCAAAGTCCAGCTCCTAGAACTAATCAACTCTAACCCAAGCCTGGCAGGGAGGAGGGGGTTGAGAGCAGTGTTCCAAATGAAAGACCGAGTTTAGATGTCCTTGCTATTATGTCATTCAGCTTCAGGGCCTGGGAAGACCTCCCAGGGACAAGGAGATGGTAGGGCAGGCCCATGCCTGGCACAGCTCTGCTCAAGCTGCCCTCAGTGTGGGGCAAGAAGAATTATACAGCTAAGCACTGCAGGAGAATGAGCTGGGAAGAGGCTGGGAAGGAGGAGGTTCAGAATCACAGAGCCACAGAATGGTCTGCTTTGGAAGGGAGCTCCAAGGCTCACCCAGCCCAACCCCCTGCAGGCAGCAGGGACATCCTCCACTGGATCAGGCTGCCCAGAGCCCTGCCCAGCCTCACCTCCAATAGCTCCAGCCATGGAGCCTCAACCACCTCCCTGGGCAGCCTGCTGCAGTGTTCCAGCAGCCTCCTGGGGCAGAACTTGTTCCTCACATCCAATCTCCATCTGCTCTGCTCTCCTTTCAAACCACTGCCCCTGGGGCTGTCCCTGCAGGCCTTTGGGAACAGTCCCTCTGCAGCCTTCTGGGAGCCCCTTCAGGTCCTGGCAGGCTGCTCTGAGGTCTGCCTGGAGCCTTCTCTCCAGGCTGAAGAGCCCCAGCTCCCTCAGCCTGTCCCCCCAGCAGAGCTGCTCCAGCCTCCTCTCTTTTCCTCCTACCAGGGAAAGCAAAAGCACAAAGAAAACAAACACTACCCATGCCAATGGGAGTGTGCCAACCCCGGGGGTCAGGTGTTTGAGGAAGCTTAGAAACACAGAATCATTGAACCATTAGGGTTGGAAATGACCTCTGAGATCATCGAGGCCAACTGTCTCCCTGCCCAGCCCCACCAGGGCCAACAAACCACAGCCCCAGGTGCCATGGGCACAGGGGTCTGGAACACCTCCAGGCATGGGGACTCCACCACCCCCTGGGCAGCCTCTGCCAGGCCCTGATCACTCTGGCACCAAAGACATTTTTCCCCCTCTCCAACCTAACCCTCCCCTGGCACAATTCCAGGCCAGTTCCTCTCCTTCTCTCACCTGAGACTGGGGAGCAGAGCCCAGCCCCCAGCTCACTGCAGCCTCCTCTCAGGGAGCTGTAGAGAGCAATGAGGTCTCCCTCAGCCTCCTCTGCTCCAGGCTGAACACCCCCAGCTCCCTCAGCTGCTCCTCCCCAGCCCTGTTCCCCAGACCCTTCCCCACCTCTGTTGCCCTTCTCTGGCCCTGCTCCAGCCTCTCAGTGTCCTTCCTGGAGTGAGGAGCCCAAACCTGAGCCCAGGACTCAAGGTGTGGTTTCCCCAGTGCCCAGTCCAGGGGCACCATCCCTGCCCTGCTCCTTCTGCCCACAGCACTGCTGCTCCAGGCCAGGCTGCTGGTGGCCTTCTTGGCCACCTGGGCACCCCCTGGCTGATGTTCAGCTGCTGGCAGCCAGCACCCCCGGGCTTTCTCTGCTGGGCAGTTTCCAGCCCCTCTGCCCCCAGCTTGGTTGTTGTGACCCAAGGGCAGGACCCAACTCTCGGCCTCATTGAACCTCACCCCATCAATGCCCCCAGTCTGGCCAGCTGCCTCTGCAGAGCCTTCCTACCCTCCAGCAGATCAACACTGCCAACCCATTTAGTGCCCCCTGCAAGCACTGAGGCTGCCTCCATCCCCTCACTCCAGGTCATTGATAAAGTTATTGAAGAGAACTGGTCCCAGCACTGAGCCCTGGGGAGCAGCACTGCTGACTGGGCTGCAGCTGGAGTTCACTCCACTCCTGCTCCAGCCTGTACCTGTTGTTCCTTGTCCTGTGACTGGACACCACCCTGAAGAGCCTGGCCCCTCCATCCTGACCCCCACCCCTCAGGTCTTTGTAGGCATTGAGCAGATCCCTCTCAGCCTTCTCTCCAGACTGGACAGCCCCAGGGCTCTCAGCCTCTCCTCATCACACAGCTGTTTCAGGCCCTTCATCATCCTCGTGGCCTCTGCTGCTGGTGTATCCCTGTCCCTCTTGCAGTGGGGAGTCCAGGACTGGACAGATGTGATCTCAGCAGGGCAGGGCAGAGTGTGAGGAAGCCCTCCCTTGGCCACTCTCTTCTAGCTGCACCCCAGGATACCCTTGGCCTTCTCGACCACCCAGGCACGTTGCTGTCCCTTGCAGCACTTACTGCCCAGCAGGACTTGAAGTCCCTTCTCCATGGAGCTGCTTTCCAGCAGGCCAAGCCCTAACACTGGTGCCTGGTGGTGTTCCTCCCCAGGGGCAGGACTCGCCACTTATCTTTGTCCAACATCCTGAGGTTCCCTCTGCCCAGCTCTGGTCTCACTGCCTGGCAGCACAGCCTGAGGGCTGTCAGCCACTGCTCCCAGCTTGGTGCCACCAGCAAGCTGCCTGAGGCTCCACTCTGTGCCCTCATCCAGGCTGATGATGAAGATGTTGAACAAGAGCTGGGGGCAGCAGTGACCCCTGGGGAACAGCAGTGGCTCTGTGTCTCCAGCTGGACTCTGCACTGCTGATCACAGCCCTCTGGGCTCTGTTCTTTGGCCAGCTCTAAATCCATCTCCCTGTCCACCCTTCTACCCCACACTTCCTGAGCTTTCCCGTGAGGATGTCATGGGAGACAGTGTCCAAAGCCTTGCTGAGGTCAAGGCAGACACCATCCCCTGCTCTGCCTGCATCCACCCATGCAGCCACAGCGCCGCAGAGGCCTTCAGTCAGGTCACTCAGCCGTGACTTGCCCAGGATGGAGCCTGTTCTCCTGCGTCACTTCAAACCCAGCTGAAGGCACTGTGCTGCCACAAACCCAGGCAGCTTCAGAGGGGAAAATGCAACTCTGCCTTGCTAAAGAAAGTGATGGAGGGGTTTGCACACTCAGGAGATCCCTTCCTGTCTGAGACTTCAACAAGTGAGCTTCCTGCAGCTGCTTCATGTAAGGGAGAGAAAGCATTCCTCAAGCAAGACAATCACAGTGTCACAGTGTCACAGAATCACCAAGGTTGGAAGAGACCTCGAAGATCATCGAGTCCAACCTGTCACCACAGACCTCAGGACTAGACCATGGCACCAAGTGCCACATCCAGTCCCCTCTTGAACACCTCCAGGGACGGTGACTCCACCATGGGCAGCACATCCAAATGACTCTCTCAGTGAAGAACTTTCTCCTCACCTCCAGCCTAAACCTCCCCTGGCACAACTTGAGACTGTGTCCCCTTGTTCTGGTGCTGCTTGCCTAGGAGAAGAGACCAACCCCCACCTGGCTACAACCTCCCTTCAGGGAGTTGTAGAGAGCAAGGAGGTCTCCCTGAGCCTCCTCTTCTCCAGGCTAAGCAACCCCAGCTCCCTCAGCCTCTCCTCACAGGGCTGTGCTCAAGGCCTCTCCCCAGCCTTGTTGCCCTTCTCTGGACACCTTCAAGTGTCTCGATGTCCTTCTTAAATTGAGGGGCCCAGAACTGGACACAGGACTCAAGGTGTGGCCTAACCAAAGCAGAGCACAGGGACACCAAACCAGGGCCCCAGGTGCCATGGGCACAGGGGTCTGGAACACCTCCAGGCATGGGGGCTCCACCACCCCCTGGGCAGCCTCTGCCAGGCCCTGACCACTCTGGCACCAAAGGTATTTTTGCTCTTCTCCAACCTCAGCCTCCCCTGGCACAGTTTCAGGCCAGTTCCTCTCATCTCATCCTCTCACTCTAGGGAGCAGAGCCCAACCCCCCTCACAGCCCCCTCCCTGGCTGTGCCTTTACCTTCCATATGGTTTGCTCATGTAAAGACACTTCTCCTCTCCAACCTCAGCCTCCCCTGGCACAGTTTCAGGCCATTGCCTCTCATTAGTGACCAGGCAGAGAGCATTGCTGCTCCTGGGCACCACGGGAAGCTGCCCTCTCAGGGAGCTGCAGAGAGCAATGAGGTCTCCCCTCAGCCTCCTCTTCTCCAGGCTGAACACCCCCAGCTCCCTCAGCTGCTCCTCCCCAGCCCTGCTCTCCAGACCCTGCCCCAGCTTGGTTGCCCTTCTCTGGACCTTCCCCAGCCCTCACTGCCCTGCTTGTGGTGAGGGCTGTGGTGGCTGAGGCCCTGCACTCCTCCTGCACCTCCCAGCACTGCAGATGTTTAATCGGTTGCTTCACAACTTGTGTTTCAGTCTCCCTTTTTCACCTGCACATTCCTTTCCACCCCAGCTCTTTCCCAGCAGAACGGAGACACACACACACAAAGAGGAGATAAAGCAGTGATGAAGTGCAAACCAAAATGGTCAAAGGACTGATGCAAACCTGGGGAAATTGATGCCAGGTAATGCCCAAGAACCTGTGCAGAGTCACACATCCCCCAAGGCCTTTGCTGAAGGTGGAGGTCTCACTCCCAGTGAGAAATTCCCTTCCAGCACTCCACAGGAGCTGGAGGCTCATCAGAACTCAGCCTTGAAGTTGCCTTTTCCTTCCAGTGAGTTTCCCTTCAGCCTGCCCAAGTGGAGCTGGTTTGCAAGGGAATTGTCTTCTGCTCTTTAACTACTGATGGACTTTGGTTTGTTCTGTGGTGGTCTCTAATGGGGCTGTAGGGATGGAATTAGCAGAGCACAGCACCAAGGTTTTCTCACTTTAGACTGGACTTTGACAAGGCATCAGAAACAATGCCCCAAAGGGTGGCTGGCACTGGTCCATGGCCAAGTGGAGGCTGGGGACAAGAGGAGTCCCTCAGGGATCAGTGCTGGGACCAGGCTTGTTCAGCATCTTTGTTGGTGCCATGGACAGAGGCACTGAGGCTCCCTCAGCACCAAGCTGTGTGGTGCAGCTGACAGCTGGAGGGAAGGATCCATCCAGAGGGACCTGGACAGGCTGCAGAGCTGGGCCCAGGACACCCTCAGGAGGCTCAACAAGGCCAAGGGCAAGGTCCTGCAGCTGGGGCAGGGCAATCCCAGGCACTGACACAGGCTGGGCAGGGACTGGCTGGAAAGCAGCCCTGGAGAGAAGGCCTTGGGGGTGCTGGGGGAGGAGAAGCTCAGCAGGAGCCAGCAGGGAGCACTTGCAGCCCAGAGAGCCAAGCAGAGCCTGGGCTGCAGCAGGAGCAGTGTGGCCAGCAGGGCCAGGGAGGGGATTCTGCCCCTCTGCTCCACTCTGCTCAGACCACAGCTGGAGCTCTGGGTCCAGGTCTGGAGCTTAAAATCCTGTGTGTGGCAAACAAACCCCAACCAAACCAAGCCACAGCCTCCTAAATCAGCTCTTTGACTGAAGGTTTCAGCAGTTCTGTGCACACAGAGATTAGATTGATTACTGTGATAGATGCTGGGCTTGGAGCCTCCAGGCCACAGGCTCCTTTCTTTCTCCTCCAGGTGCTCTGAGCTAGAGGCACCAGGATTTACTCACTGCTGAGCACAAGATCAAGGAGCCACTGAGGAAACAGCAAACCAAGCTTGGCTTTACAAAGGGGAAAGTGGGAGCCTGAGCTCCTCCTCACCCCAGCAGATCACCACCAAGAACAGGCCAGCATGGGGCTGAGCCTCTGGAGGGAGCACCAGGGCAGGAACCTGGAGCCTGGGAAGAAGAGAGAAGAGAAATGCCAGAGGATAAGGACGATGAGGCTGTGAGAGCCAGGCTCTGAGAGGCAAAGCCCTGCTATAAATCCAATTTTTACACAGAATTTCTCTTCATGGCAACAGAGGGAATCCATGAGATCTAATTAGTCCTTCTCCAGCAGCCAGGGCAGTGAAGGAAAGGACAGCTGGCACCTGCCCTGTGCTTAACCAGCACAGAGTGAAGCTCCAGGTGTGCTCATGAAGCACCAATCCACTGATGCTGAAACAGCCTCCTGTGCTTCCTAGGTGACTTGGGGCTCAGCTGGTGACAGAGTCCCCAGGAGCCAGCACTGGTCCCTGGCAGCCCAGAGCCAGCTGAGTGCTGAGCTGCAGCCAGAGCAGGGAGAGCAGCAGCACAGGGAGGGGATTCTGCCCCTCTGCTCCCCTCAGCCCCCACCTGCAGCACTGCCTCCAGCTCTGGGCCCCCAGCACAAGAAGGACCTGGAGCTGCTGGAGAGGCTCCAGAGGAGGCCACAGAGATGAGCAGAGGCTGCAGAACCTCCCCTGTGGGGCCAGGCTGGGAGAGTTGGGGCTGTGCAGCCTGAAGAAGAGAAGGCTCCAGGGAGACCTCAGAGCAGCCTGCCAGGAGCTGAAGGGCTCCAGGAGAGCTGGGGAGGGACTTGTGACAAGGGCTGGGAGTGCCAGGCTGAGGAACAATGGCTTTGAGCTGGGAGAGGGGAGACTGAGCCTGGAGAGGAGGAAGGAATTGTTGAGAGTGAGGCTGGGAGACTCTGTCCCAGGCTGCCCAGGGAGGCTGTGGCTGCCTCCTGCCTGGAGGTGCTGAAGGCCAGGCTGGATGAGGCCCTGAGCAGCCTGTGCTGGTGGGAGGGGTCCCTGCCCATGGCAGGGGGCTGGAGCTGGCTGAGCTTTGAGGTCCCTTTGAACCCAAAGCACTCTAAGAATCTATGCCCTGAGTGCTCCCTATGCATCCATCTGCTTCCCAGGTACCTTCCTAGGTGCCTGTGTGTCCTCTGTCCCAACAGCAGGACAGGGATGGTGTAGGTGCCAGCATCAGGAGCATCCCTGTGGGGTGCAAGGTCCATGCCAGTCTTACAGGGTTCTCTGCCCTGCCCAGTGGCCAAAGGCAGAGCTGAACTGTGTGGAAGTCTGAGCCAAGCCATGCTCCCCAGCCGTGCCTGGGACCCCCTGGATCTGCTGGAGCACAGCTCCCCCTCACACCCGCTCTGCACTCTGCCCATGGTTTATGGGGAGGCTTTCCTGTCCCTGCAGCAGCCTCATCCCTTGGACTGGCCTTGTACCTGCCTGACAAGGCAAAGCTGTCCCACATCCACCCAGATGCAGAGACAGAGTGGAGCCTCAGGCAGCTTGCCGGTGGCACCAAGCTGGGACAGTGGCTGACAGCCCTCAGGCTGTGCTGCCAGCCAGTGAGACCTGCACAGGCTGAGAGCTGGGCAGAGGGAACCTCATGGTGTAAGGGCAAGTGTAGAGGCCTGCCCCTGGGCAGGAACAACTCCAGGCACCAGGGAGAGGGGACCTGCTGGGAAGCAGCTCCATGGAGAAGGCTCTTGGAGTGCTGGTGGACAAGAAGTTCTCCATGGGCCAGCATCGTGCCCTGGTGGGCAAGGAAGCCAATGGCACCCTGGGCTCTGTTAAGAGTGTGGCCAGCAGGGCTAGGGAGGTTCCCATGTCTCTCTTTCCATCCCTTGTTGGACTACAGCTGGAACACTGGGTCCAGTTCTGGGCTCCCCAGTTCCAGAGGGACAGGGAACTGCTGGAGGGAGTTTAATGGAGACTTATGAGGCTACTGAAGGCACTGGAACATCTGTGTGATGAGGAGAGGCTGAGGGCCCTGGGGGTGTTCAGTCTGCCAAGGAGAAGGCTGAGAGGGGATCTGATTAGTGTCTACAGACCTCTGGAGGGTGGGGTCAGGAGGATGCAGCCAGGCTCTGCTCAGGGACACCCAGGGGCAGCACAAGGGGTAATGGGTGTCAATCACAGCAGGTTCCACCTCAGCATGAGGAGAAACTTCTCTGGTGTGAGGGTGCTGGAGCCCTGAGCAGCTTGTGGAGTCTCCTTCTCTGGGGACATCCAACAGCCACCCGGATGTGTTGCTGTGTGACCTGCTCCAAATGGTCCTGATTTGGAGGGGGTTGGGCTGATGGTGGCTGCAGCTCCCTTCCAGCCCCCAGCAGCCTGTGAGGCAGGATGCTGCTCCCCAGCAGAGGCTGTTGGATAGACACACAGCAATGGCAGGGTAAAAAGAAGAATAGTTCCCAGTACCTTAACGTGCCTAAGAGATGGGCTGGAAAAAGAGGTTCATGTCCCCAGCCATGAACAGTGCAGCAGTTCCAGAGTATGGCCCTCAAACAGGGAGTAACCACCCATGGTAGTCTCCCACTGTCAGCAGCCTCTGAGGCCAGGACAGAAACACAAAGCAATGACCTGAGGAAAGCATTGGCAGAGACCACCCAATGCTCTCCTTGGCAGGAAAATCACCTCCCACCAGCACAGGCTGCTCAGGGCCTCATCCAGCCTGGCCTTCAGCACCTCCAGGCAGGAGGCAGCCAAAGCCTCCCTGGGCAGCCTGGGACAGAGCCTCCCCAGCCTCACTGCAAAGCCTTTCTTCCCAGTCTCCAGTCCTACTCTGCCCTCCCCAAACTTCAGTCCATCCCCTTTCATCCTGACACTCCCAGCCCTTGTCAGAACTCTCTCTCCAGCTCTCCTTCACTACCTGGAAAGCTGCTCTGAGGTACCCCCAGAGCCTTCTTTCCTCCAAGGCTGAGCAGCTCGAACTCAAGCAACAGTCCCAGCTGCCAATCTAGGCTGGAGGAGGAGGTGAGAGAAAGCAGCCCTGAGGAGCAGGGCTTGAGGGTGCTGGTGGGGGAGAAGCTGGCCAGGAGCAGGCAGGGTGAGCTGGCAGCACAGAGGCAAATCCCAGCCTGGGCTGCATCCAAAGCAGCACTGCCAGAGACCCAGGGAGGTGATTCTGCCTCTCTGCTCTGCTCTGCTGAGACCTCACCTGGAGTGCTGTGTGCAGGTCTGGAGCCCTCAGCACAGGAAGGACCTGGAGCTGATGGAGAGGGTCCAGAGGAGAGCCATGAGAATGCTCAAGGAGTTAGAGCAGCTCTGCTGTGGGGACAGGCTGAGGGAGCTGGGGGTGTGCAGCCTGGAGAAGAGAAGGCTCCAGGCAGACCTCAGAGCTGCATTTCAATACCTGAAGGGGCTCCAAGAAGGCTGCAGAGGGACTGTTCCCAAAGGCCTGCAGGGACAGCCCCAGGGGCAATGGTTTGAAAGGAGAGCAGAGCAGATGGAGATTGGATGTGAGGAACAAGTTCTGCCCCAGGAGGCTGCTGGAACGCTGCAGCAGGCTGCCCAGGGAGGTGCTTGAGGCTCCAGGGCTGGAGGTGAGGCTGGAGAGGGCTCTGGGCAGCCTGATCCAGTGGAGGATGTCCCTGCTGCCTGCAGGGGGTTGGGCTGGGTGAGCTTTGGAGCTAACTTCCAGCCCAGACCATTCAGTGGCCTCCTGTTGGACTCTCTCCAGCGGCTCCACCACTCCAGAGTGCTGTGCTTCTCCTCCTCATGAAGGAGCAATGTTGTTGATCTTACCTGCTCCTGCCTCCCACCCCTTTCCCCTGCCTTCTACACACCATAGTAAAGCATCATTTCGGTTTCCCTTCCTTCCCCCTGCAGCACTGTTTCTGTGACTACCTCAGCAATGACTGCAACCAAAACAGTTCCTCTTCTCCTGGTGCCAGCTCAAGTGACACAGATCCTGAGCACATTCAGAGCACTGCTGCTAGCCCTCCCTTCACACCTCCCACCTGCTGGAGGCTAAAATACACATTGCCTGACAGAAAGCATCATCCCTTGTCTCCCAGCCTCCACTGGCTAATGTCACAGCAATTGGGAAGGAAAGGTCCACATCAAGAAGCTAATGGTGGCTCAGGGCAGGGGGGACTTGTCTGTCAGGAGGAGGCTGAGTGCAGCACTGCAGGCCTGCCCACCATGGAATCCTCCTCCCTGCACATGTCTGGCAAACGTGACTCTTAGTTTTGGAATCATGGGAGAGCCTGGCTGGGAAAGCCCAACCATAGCCTAACATCTGCCTGCACACTGACCACGGGCTAGGAGCCTCAGTCTTTGGATGGGGACTCCACCACCTCCACTCCAGCCTGTCCCACAGCCTGAGAACCCTTGCTGGGAAGATATTTCCCCCTAAGATTCAACCTGAACCTGCATAGCTTGAGGCCACTTCCTCTCATCCTATCACTCATTGTCTGGGAGCAGAGCCCAAGCCCCTCCTCACTCCAGCCTCCCTTCGGGGAGCTGCAGAGAGGTCTCCCCTCAGCCTCCTCTGCTCTAGGCTGAGCAGCAGCAGCTCCTTCACCTGCTCCTCACAGGACTTGTGCTCAACACCCCTCAGCAGCCCCACTGCCCATGGGCCCAGCCTGTCCAGATCCCTCTGCAGAGCCTTCCTGCCCTCCAGCAGACCAACACAGCCACCCAGCCTGGTCCCATTTGCAGAGCTACTGAGGGTGCCTTGATCCCCTCCTTGAGGGCATCTATAAAGATGCTAAACAGGATCTGTCCCCAGTGCTGAGCCCCGGGCAGCACCACTGGCCACCAGCTGGCTTCGGCTGCATTCCCCACCACCCCCTGGGCCCCGCCAGCAGCCGGGTTTGGGCCAGCAGCGTGCGTGTGCGGACCCCGAGCAGCCAGTCTGTCCAAGGGGATGCTGTGAAGAACCACACAGAAGGCTTCACTAAAGCCCAGGCACACTGCCTGCACAACCTGCCCCTCAGCCAGCACGCAGGGCACCCTGCCAGAGGGGATCAGAGGGCACACAGGGGGCAGAGGGCACTCCGGCCGCAGCCTTTCCCTTGCCCAGAGGGCTGCAGGGCTACGCTGTGAGGACAAGAGGCGAGGAGAGGGATTTCCAAGTGTTCCAAGCTGCTTGCACAGGGGGAGCCAAGCCACAGCAGCTCTCCCCTCAGAGCACCTCCATGCCTAGGTACAGCCACAGGTATCTATGGAAACAGCCAAGGACACCACGCTGCAGGGGAACCCACACTCGTTCCTGCCTTGCCTTCATCTGATGCCCTGCCTAGGACTCAGCAGACCCCCGTGACGGCCCCAAGGGAGGATCTCAGCATGCAGCTTGCTTTGCAGAGCTGAGCCCTGAGCAGAGCCCCCTGGGGGGACTGCCACAGGTTCCCACGCCCTGGGGGCAGCTCTGGACGGCAGCTGCCTTTTTGCTGCTCTCTTTTGGCCATGCCGTTGCCATCTCCTCCAGCCTCTCCGTTGGAGGCACTTCACTGGGCTCTGGCACTCTGCTCGTAGCCCACACCTCCCACCCCCAGCACTGCCTCCGCCAGCCAGCCCAGCTCCTCCTAGCTCCCATCCCCCCCCATGCTTCTCTAACAATGCAAAGCGAAGCTGCCACAGCAGATGCACCCCTGCCAGCACACCAGGCAGGAGTCTGCTGCTGCTCCCCCCGGGGCTCAGCACTGAGCCGCTGCTGTCATTCCTGCTGCCCCCTCAGGCCGTGCACTCAGGTCTGCTTGTCAGTCCTTTATTACCCCTACACCTCCCCGGGCTTTGCCAGCCTCCCTCCTCCCACTTGTGATTGCTTTAGCTTGGATTGCAAGCCCTGGATTCAGGAGTGTGTCCTTGGATAGAATGAATCTCAAAGCAGATTTTGGCTGCATTTCTCCAGACACCTTTGAGTCCTCTCCTTGGCATTCTGGAGGAGCCTCCAGTTTGCCATCATCTCCCACATCGGCTGCAGCACTGTTTGTTCACTCCTTTAGATCATCAAGGGAGCTATCAGCATGTGAAAAGAAGAATGTTGAGTTGTTGAAAGTCCCTCAAGATCATCCGACAAGAGAATAAGACATCCTCTTTTCACCAGGCTGAGGGTGCTGAAGCTTTTGATGGGTACTGGAGCCAGAGCAGATCGCAGCTAATGTGAGCCACAGTTATCACAGAATCAATGAAAGGTTTGGCTTGGAAGGGACACTAAAGCTCCAGCCCCTGCCATGGGCAGGGACCCCTCCCACCAGCACAGGCTGCTCAAGGCCTCATCCAGCCTGGCCTTCAACACCTCCAGGCAGGAGGCAGCCACAGCCTCCCTGGGCAGCCTGGGACAGAGTCTCCCCAGCCTCACTCTCAACAATTCCTTCCTCCTCTCCAGGCTCAGGCTCCCCTCTCCCAGCTCAAAGCCATTGTTCCTCAGCCTGGCACTCCCAGCCCTTGTCACAAGTCCCTCCCCAGCTCTCCTGGAGCCCTTCAGCTCCTGGCAGGCTGCTCTGAGGTCTCCCTGGAGCCTTCTCTTCTCCAGGCTGCACAGCCCCAGCTCTCCCAGCCTGGCCCCACAGGGGAGGTTCTGCAGCCTCTGCTCATCTCTGTGGCCTCCTCTGGAGCCTCTCCAGCAGCTCCAGGTCCTTCTTGTGCTGGGGGCCCAGAGCTGGAGGCAGTGCTGCAGGTGGGCTCTGAGCAGGGCAGAGGGGCAGAATCCCCTCCCTGTGCTGCTGCTCTCCCTGCTCTGGCTGCAGCTCAGCACTCAGCTGGCTCTGGGCTGCCAGGGACCAGTGCTGGCTCCTGGGGCTCTGTCACCACCTGACACCCCCAAGGCCATCTGCTCAGGGCTGCTCTTGAGCCACTCCTCACCCAGCCTGGACCTGTGCTTGTTCACAGCCTCCCCAGCAGATGTTCATTCATGCCTCCAGGGAGCTGACACATATGAATTTGCATTTAACTGGCCTGATCCAGAAGAGACAGAGCAGAACTTGGGGCAGTGTGAGCTCTGGGTGGCAAACACTGCCTGTGCTGAGTGCATTTCAGTGCCAGTTAGCACAGCAAGCTCCTCCAAGTCACAAGAGGGCAGTTGCTTAAATATTCAGCATTAAGTGAGTAATTAATTCTGTACATTACACTGATGTTTAGGACTCCTCAGAAGGAACTCAAAGACATCCTCCAGGGCTTCCTATTTAAGCAGTGATGACTTACTGCAGTGGGAAACACAGAGTGAACAAAGAGTGTTCAGTCTGCAGCAGGCATTCCCTGCTCTGCTCTTTGAGCTGACACTCCAGGAGCTGGGAGAGCCCAGGTGTTGTGGGGGACCACAGAGGGGCTCAGCTTGGAAGGGGCAGGTCCCATGGGCAGGGACACCTCTCAGCTAGATTCAGTTCCTCCAGGCCTCATCCAGCCTGGCCTCCAACACCCCCAGGCAGGAGGCAGCCACAGCCTCCCTGGGCAGCCTGGGACAGTCTCCCCAGCCTCACACTGAAGAACTTCTTCCTCAGCTCCACTCTAACCCTGCTCTGCCTCAGCTCCAAACCATTCCCCCTTGGCCTGGCTCCAGACCCCCTCAGCAAAAGTCTCTCTGCAGCTTCCTGCAGGATCCCTTCAGGTCCTGGCAGGCAGCTCTGAGGTGCCCCTGGAGCCTTCTCCTCTGCAGGCTGCACAGCCCCAGCTCCCTCAGCCTGTGCTCCCAGCAGAGCTGCTCCAGCCCTTGGAGCATCCTTGTGGCCTCCTCTGGCCTCTCTCCAGCAGATCAACTGCAAGTGGAGTGGTTTGGCTGGAGGCTGGAGGCAACCTCAGCCAGAGTCAATGTGGTCCCAGCTAGCCAGGGCCAGGGTCTGCCTTGGTGGTGTGCATGGAGGGCAGGCTGGAGGCTCACCTGGATCCACACTGACACCCTCCCATCGGGGCAGTAAGGTGCCTCTGCCGTGTGCCCAGCCAGGCCTGCACAGCCAGGGGGTGTGAAGCAACCCTCCATCAAAGTGACTGTTGGAGGGTGTGATTCAAACTCCATTTCAGTCCCATCCTTCCTGTAGGCTGCAGCCTAAACACCAAACCTGCCCACCAAGCCTCTGCTTAAGCACTCAGCTCTGACATCCCCCAGGGGCAGATTCTGCAACAGATTTCTTGCTATTACAGGCTTAATAAATCATATTTTACACCAGTGCTGCCTTGCAAACCCTCTCTGGGTTTATTGATTTGTTCCTGGGTGGTTTTCTTCCTTTTTGTTTTTCCTTTCCTTAGGTCAAGCAAAAGCTTTCTTGTGCAGATGAAGAGAAGCCTGGGAGCTAAGAGCCCAGCTGAGCACGTTCAGGGGAGCTTTCTCTCTGCAGACTGCACAGAATCACAGAGTGAGGCAGTCACAGAGTGCTCTGGCTTGGAAGGGACCCCAAAGCTCATCCAGCCCGGCCCCCTGCAGGCAGCAGGGACATCCTCCACTGGCTCAGGCTGCCCAGAGCCCTCTCCAGCCTCACCTGCAATAGCTCCAGCCATGGAGCCTCAACCACCTCCCTGGGCAGCCTGCTGCAGGGTTCCAGCAGCCTCCTGGGGCAGAACTTGTTCCTCACATCCAATCTCCATCTGCTCTGCTCTCCTTTCAAACCATTGCCCCTGGGGCTGTCCCTGCAGGCCTTTGGGAACAGTCCCTCTGCAGCCTTCTGGGAGCACCTTCAGGTCGTGGCAGGCTGCTCTGAGGTCTCCCCAGAGCATCCTCTTCTCCAGGCTGCACACCCCCAGCTCCCTCAGCCTGTCCCCACAGCAGAGCTGCTCCAGCTCCCTGGTCATTTTCGTGGCCTCCTCTGGACCCTCTCCATCAGTTCCAGGACCTTCCTGTGCTGAGGGCTCCAGACCTGCACACAGCACTCCAGGTGAGGTCTCATCAGAGCAGAGCCCAGGCTGGGATTTGCCTCTGTGCTGCAAGCTCACCCTGCCTGCTCCTGGCCAGCTTCTCCCCCACCAGCACCCCCAAATGGTTTTCCACAGGGCTGCCTTCTAACACCTCCACCCCCAGCCTGGATTGGCAGCTGGGACTGTTGCTTGAGTTCGAGCTGCTCAGCCTTGGAGGAAAGAAGGCTCTGGGGGTACCTCAGAGCAGCTTTCCAGGTAGTGAAGGAGAGCTGGAGAGAGAGTTCTGACAAGGGCTGGGAGTGTCAGGATGAAAGGGGATGGACTGAAGCTTGGGGAGGGCAGAGTAGGACTGGAGACTGGGAAGAAAGTCTTTGCAGTGAGGCTGCGGATAAGCTGAACCAGCCTGGCTGCTGCTGCAGAGCCTTTCCCACCTACAAGTGTCACCAGCAGCTTCCCTCCTGCTCTGCTCAGCCCCCACCTGCAGCACTGCCTCCAGCTCTGGGCCCCCAGCACAAGAAGGATCTGGAGCTGCTGGAGAGGCTCCAGAGGAGGCCACAGAGATGAGCAGAGGCTGCAGAACCTCCCCTGTGGGGCCAGGCTGGGAGAGTTGGGGCTGTGCAGCCTGGAGAAGTGAAGGCTCCAGGGAGACCTCAGAGCAGCCTGCCAGGAGCTGAAGGGCTCCAGGAGAGCTGGGGAGGGACTTGTGACAAGGGCTGGGAGTGCCAGGCTGAGGAACAATGGCTTTGAGCTGGGAGAGGGGAGACTGAGCCTGGAGAGGAGGAAGGAATTGTTGAGAGTGAGGCTGGGGAGACTCTGTCCCAGGCTGCCCAGGGAGGCTGTGGCTGCCTCCTGCCTGGGGGTGTTGAAGGCCAGGCTGGATGAGGCCCTGAGCAGCCTCTGCTGGTGGGAGGTGATCTTTCTGTCAAGGAGAGCATTGCTCCTGCCAATGCTTCACTCAGGTCATTGCTCCCTCAGCCTGTCCCCAGAGCAGAGCTGCTCCAACCCCCTGAGCATCTCCAGGTTATGCTACCCGATGGCCAAAACTGAGAAGCTAAAATCCAAATTCCAGGGTGACTAAAAAGAATACTCAGGTGTGCAGTGGAGCTGTCAGCAGGACACCTTCTGAACAACAGGATGGCAGAGCTGACACAGCTCTCCCCCTGCAGTGCCTGCAGAGCTGGGAGCTTTAGCCAGGATTTCAACCCAAACCCCCAGCGCTTGAGCATGCCTGAAGTGTGGAGAAACAAATTCTTGTGGAGAGGCATCACACCAGCAGGCACCACCAGCCCCTGCAACGTGACAAACACACTCCCAGGAGCAAGGGCACAGAACCACAGAATGCCAGGGGCTGGAAGGGACCTCCAGAGATCACCCAGCCCAACCCCCCTGCCAGAGCAGGGCACCCAGGGCAGGGCACACAGAGCACAGCCAGGTGGGGCTGGAAAGGCTCCAGAGCAGGAGACTCCACAACCTCTCTGGGCAGCCTGCTCCAGGGCTCAGCAGCCTCACAATGGAGAATTTTCTCATGATGAAGTAGAAATCCCTGTGACTGAGTTTCCATCCACTGCCCCTCCTCCTACCACCGAGCATCGCTGGAATGAGCCTGGCTGACAGCCACCCTGCAGGCACTGACAGACACCCATCAGATCCCTCAGCCTGCCTCTCTCCCAGGGCTCTCAGCCCCTCCTCATCAGACCAGTCCCTTCAGCATCTTCATAGCAGGGCACACAGAACACATCCAGGTGGGTTTTGAAGATCTCCAGAGCAGGAGACTCCACAACCTCTCTGGGCAGCCTGCTCCAGAGCTCCAGCAGCCTCACACCAAAGTTCTTCCTGATGTTGAGGTGAAACCTGGGTTGCAGTTTGTGCCCTCTGCTCCTTGTCCTGTCACTGGCACCCGAGAGCCTGGGCCCTGCTTCTTGACACCCACTCCTCAGATATTTACAGACATTGATCAGACCCCTCTCAGCCTTCTCCTCTCCAGACTAAACAGCCCCAGGGCCCAGCCTCTCCTCATCACACAGACGTTCCAGACCCTCACCATGTGTCTGATGAGGATAAGCCCCGAGCCCCGAGGCTGTCTCTCACCCCTGGGTGTACGTCAGAAGGAAGAGATTTCTATTAGCTTGCAAAGTGCCTCTCCAGTGACACAGCTTCTGCAGCTCCTGCAGAGCCTGAACCAGCTCCTGCTGCTCCTGCAGAGCCTGAACCAGCTCCTGCTGCTTATTCTGATGGTGAGGGGATGATGCTCTGCACCTTTGGTTGCTGTGGTACCAAAGGCAGAATGAATAGTGGTGGCCTTCTGGGGGTGAGCTTACTGCACTGCCCCTACAACACTGCCAGCTGCACAGCACCCACTGCCAAGAAGTCATCCCTGGAAGCTATTTCAACACTTGCAGTCCCAGCACTGGCTCCTGCAGGGGACTGGGATAAAGAGCCCCAAGTGCAGCCCCAGCAGGGCCAGCGTTTGCCCCCAGCTGCACTGCAGATTGTCCCTGGTGCTGTGCTGCTTACTGCACAGAGCTGAGGAATCCCCCAGTACAAAGCTTGGAGGCTCAGAGCCATGGAGCTGAACAATAAAGGTCAGCAGCTAGAACTTACTGTTGAAAGGAAAAACAAATCCAGGATCACAGAGAAAGCTTTAATCAGCCCATGGGAAAATCCCTCCTGCAGTGTGCTGCAGTAAGGGGGAAATCCACAAGGAGAGGCTGAGAGAGCTGGGGCTGCCTAGCCTGGGGAAGAGGAGGCTGAGGGGGATCTGATCAATGCTTACAGATATCTGAGGGCTGGGGGCAGGGGGATGGGGCCAGGCTCTGCTCAGTGGTGCCCAGGGACAGGACAGGAGGCCATGGGCACAGACTTGAACAGAGGAAGCTCTGAACAGGAGGAGCAGCTTCTTGAGTGTGAGGCTGCTGAGCCCTGGAGCAGGCTGCCCAGAGAGGTTGTGGAGTCTCCTGCTCTGGAGCCTTTCCAAGCCCCCTGGCTGTGCTCTGTGTGCCCTGCCCTGGGTGCCCTGCTCTGGCAGGGGCTGGGACTGGGTGAGCTCTGGAGGTCCCTTCCAGCCCCTCCCAGTCCCTGCTCCTGGCATTTCCATGTGGATTCATTTTACAGCTTTCTGTTTCCTGCTTTGAATGATGCCCCAGTCACTGCACCCCTTTAAAACCACAAATTCAACCACAGCAAGCTCCACTTCTTCCTCTTCCAGCAGCAGCTTTGGAAGAGGTTTGGAAGCTCACTGTGTCACTTTGACACTGCTGCTTGGGCACACAGCCCAGCTCCGCTTCAGCACCCTCAGGTGCTCACAGAGCAGCCAAAGCAGCTGGACCAGGCAGCAGCAGCACTGCCACAGCTCCAGCCCTGCCCTGCTTTTGGGTGCAGCAGGAGCAGCAAAAGAGATTCTGCTCATCCAAAGAATCTGAGGTCTGGTTCTCACTGCGACAGCACAGCCTGCACCCCTTGGTGAGCACCTGAAGTAACTGAGGTTCCTCTGCAAGAAGCTGTGTTGAAGACACAGACCTTCCAACCAGCACCCTCCAGCTGCTGGGCACCTGCCAGCAATGCTGTCATAGTCTCCTAGTAGTATCATAGTATCAGTCAGGGTTGGAAGGGACCACCAGGATCATCTAGTTCCAACCCCACTGCCATGGGCAGGGACACCCCACACTAGATCAGCCTGGCCAGAGCCTCGTCCAGCCTGGGCTTAAACACCTCCAGGGACAGGGCCTCAACCACCTCCCTGCACAACCCATTCCAGGGCTTCACCACTCTCATGGGGAAGAACTTCTTCCTCACCTCCAGCCTGAATCTCCCCACCTCCAGCTTCATTCCGTTCCCCCCTAGTCCTATCACTACCTGAGATCCTGAGCAGTCCCTCCCCAGCCTTCCTGTAGCCCCCTTCAGATCCTGGAAGGCCACAATGAGGTCACCCCTGAGCCTTCTCTTCTCCAGCCTGAACAGCCCCAACTCCTTCAGTCTGTCCTCACAGGAGAGGTGCTCCAGCCCTCTGATCATCCTCGTGGCCCTGCTCTGGACACCTTCCAGCACCTCCAGATCCCTCTTGCAATAGGGGCTCCAGAACTGGAGGCAGTACTCCAGGTGGGGTCTCCCCAGGGCTGAGCAGAGGGGCAGAATCCCCTCCCTTGACCTGCTGGCCACACTTCTCCTGCTGCAGCCCAGGAGCTGATTGGCTTTCCGGGCTGCAAGTGCACACTGAGAGCTCCTGTTGAGCTTCTCTTCCCCCAGCACCCCCAAGTCTCTCTCCTCAGGGCTGCTCTCCAGCCAGTCCCTGCCCAGCCTGCATTTGTGCCTGGGATTGTCTCCACCCAGCTGCAGGACCCTGCCCTTGGTCTTGTTGAAGCTCCTGAGGTTGGCTTGTGCCCACCTCTCCAGCCTGTCCAGGTCCCTCTGGATGGATCCCTTCCCTCCAGCTGCCTGCTGCACCACACAGCTTGGTGCCATCAGCAACCTTGCTGAGGCTGCACTCAGTACCACTGTCCATGGCACCCACAGAGATGCTGAACAAGCCTGGTCTCAGGACTGATCCCTGAGGGACTCTGCTTGTCCCTGGCACGGAGGTGGCGCCTCCTGGGTCAGGAGGCTCACACAAGCCCCTTGGGCAAGCTGTGTGTGCTCTCATGGTGTGCTCAGCTGGGCAGGGTACCACGTGGAGGGCCTGGAGCAAGGGCAGCTGGTGAGAGCATTGCCTTCCTGGAACTCGTCTTCTCTGGTGTCATTTTGCACTCCTTCGTGAGGACACGGTCAGGGTGTGATGTCTGCCACATGAACACAACTATAAAGGCACTTTGCCTGCCTGCTCTGCCCTGCTGAGGCCACAGCTGGAATATTCTGTCCACTTCTGGGCCCCTCAGCTCAAGAAGGAGCTCATGTCCAGCCCAGAGCCACAAAGAGGATGAAGGCAGTGCAACACCAGGGTGCCATCTCCCTCCCCCCAATCCATCTCCAAACCAATCCTAATCTTTGCCCAGCCCTGTCTCCAGGCAAGGACCCTGCCTCAGCAGACAGCTTCCCCAGACACAGCTGCACAGGACAGGTGATGCCTGTGTGCAGACACAGAATCCATGGCAGGGACCCACAGGAGGGGTGGATTCTGCCCCCGCCTGCAGCACTGCCTCCAGCTCTGGGGCCAACAGCACAAGAAAGACCTGGAATGGTTGGAACAGGTCCTGAGAAGGCCATAAAGATGATCAGAGGGCTGGAGAACCTCCACCATGGGGACAGGCTGGGAGAGCTGGGGCTGTTCAGCCTGGAGAAGAGAAGGCTCCAGGGAGACCTCAGAGCAGCCTTTGAGGGAGCTACAGGAGAGCTGGGGAGGGAGTTTTGACAGGACAAGGGGCAGGGGCTTTGAGCTGGGAGAGGAGAGATTGAGCCTGGAGAGGAGGAAGGAATTGTTGAGAGTGAGGCTGGGGAGGCTCTGTCCCAGGCTGCCCAGGGGAGGCTGTGGCTGCCTCCTGCCTGGAGGTGCTGAAGGCCAGGCTGGATGAGGCCCTGAGCAGCCTGTGCTGGTGGGAGGTGTCCCTGCCCAGGGCAGGGGGCTGGAGCTGGCTGAGCTTTGAGGCCCCTTCCAGCCCAGCCCATTCTGTGAACGCATGACAACCGCTCAGCACATCCAGGGAAAGCCAGGCCCTCCCCTGGGCACTGACCCTCCCTACAGAGGTTTGATTTCCCAAGCAAGCAACATCTCCTCTCCAAAAGAACTTGGAGCACACTGATCACAGAGGCACAGAACTGCCTGGGCTGGGAAAGACCTCAAAGATCATCCACTCCAAGGCCCTGCCACGGGCAGGGACAGCTCCCACCAGCACAGCTTACTCAAGTCCCCACCCAGCCTGGCTTTGAACACCTCCATGGAGGGGGCACCCAACAACTCTATGGAGGGGCACCCACCACCTCCCTGGACAATCCATTCCAGAGCCTTGCCACCCTCCTAGGGCAGAACTCCTTCCTAAGATCCATGGCTCCTGCAACTCGGAAACAAACAATTCCTGTGGGCAATGAACTGATGCAGACTAAAGCCAAGCCAGGTGCTGGCAGGCACAGGGGCAGTGAGAGTGCTCCACACCACCCCCTGTGACAGGGCACAGGCACTTGGCTCAGGCTGGGAACTCAGCAGCTGCTGAAGATGATCTGGGGCTCAGCAACTGCTCAGCTCCCCATGGGGAGCAGGAAAGCAAACACTCAGCTGTCTCCTGCCCCTGCAAGCACCAGCCAGCTGAATAAATCCTCAGCCCACAAACAACCCAACCCCACACACAGCTCGGGGCTGCCATAACAATTCAAAGTTTCACTGTGCTGAAGGATATACCACAAAATCAATCAATCAATCAATCAATCAATCAATAAAGAGGCATCCTTGGTCATTTCTGTGCCAGCTGACAAAGCACAGAACCATAGAATCAATAAGGCTGGAAAAGACCTCAGAGATCATCAAGTCCAACCTGTCACCCAACACCTCCTGACAACTAAACCATGGCTCCCAGTGCCTCATCCAGACTGTTTTTAAACACCACCAGGGATGGGGACTCCACCACCTCCCTGGGCAGCACATCCCAAGGGCCAATCTCTCTTGCTGGGAAGAACTTTCTCCTCACCTCCAGCCTAAACCTCCCCTGGCACAGCCTGAGACTGAGTCCTCTTGTTCTGCTGCTGGCTGCCTGGCAGAAGAGACCAACCCCCACCTGGCTACAACCTCCCTTCAGGGAGCTGTAGAGAGCAATGAGGTCTCCCCTGAGCCTCCTCTTCTCCAGGCTAAGCAACCCCAGCTCCCTCAGCCTCTCTTCCCAGGGCTGTGCTCCAGACCCCTCCCCAGCTTTGTTGCCCTTCTCTGGACACCTTCCAGCAGCTCAACATCTTTCCTAAACTGAGGGGCCCAGAACTGGACACAGGACTCAAGGTGTGGCCTCAGCAGTGCTGAGCACAGGGCAGAATGACCTCCCTGCTCCTGCTGGCCACACTCTTCCTGCTGCAGGCCAGGATGCCATTGGCCCTCTTGGCCCCCTGGGCACACTGCAGGCTGCAGACTGCAGACTTCAGTTCAGCTGCTGTCCAGCAGCACCCCCAGGTCCCTCTCTGCCTGGCTGCTCTCAGCCACTCTGCCCCCAGCCTGTGGCACTGCCTGGGGTTGTTGTGGCCAATGTGCAGCACCTGGCACTTGGATGTGTTCAATCTCCTGCCCTTGGCCTCTGCCCATCTGCCCAGCCTGGCAAGGTCCCTCTGCAGAGCTCTCCTACCCTCTAACAGCTCAACTCCTGCCCCCAGCTTTAATTCTAGGCTGCCAAGTCTGAGCTATTAAACCAAGACAAACAACAAAAAAGAAGCCAGAGAGGGATCCTTGTAGCACTGTGCTAAATTCAGCTCCAGCTGGCAGGGAGAGCTGGGGGGGGAGCAAATAAAAGCTCTCTGCACCCATGTGGTCCTAGGGGGTTGGGGTGTTTTTCTTTGCTAAATAAAAATGTGATGCCACCCAGGCAGCCAGCTCCTGCAGTGCCACCCTCACTCGGGTTTGGCTCCCAGGAGCTGTCAGATAGCGCTGGGCCAGACACAGAGCACCACTTGTGTAAAGCACTGCCACAAAAAGCCTCTGTGGCTGTCCCAGCCCAGATTTGGACCTACACAGGGAAGCAGCTTTTAAATGTGAACTTCTGCTGTGAACAGCTCTGAGAGGGAGCTGGGGGTGTTCAGTCTGGAGAAGAGGAGGCTCTGGGGAGACCTAATAGCAGCCTGCCAGGACCTGAAGGGGCTCCAAGAAGGCTGCAGAGGGACTGTTCCCAATGGCCTGCAGGGCCAGGGGCAATGGCTTCAAACTAGGGAAGAGGAGTCTTAGATAGGATGTGAGGAAGAAATTTCTCACTATGGGTTTGGTGGAACACTGGAACAGGTTGCTCAGGGAGGTGGTTGAGGCTCCATCCCTGGAGAGATTCCAGGTGAGGCTGGAGAGGGCTCTGGGCAGCCTGATCCAGTGGAGGATGTCCCTGCTGCCTGCAGGGGGTGGGCTGGGTGACCATTCGAGGTCCCTTCTGTCCTGGATCATTTTGTGATTCTGATTCCTACAGCTTTGATCAGCTCACATGACTGAGTAATAGAAAGGTTCCCTGAGGGACAAGCCAGGCTGAGTTTCTCCCCCAGTGCCTGCAGGTGCCTGCAGGCTCTCTAGCACCTCACACAACCACAGAATTGTCTGGCTTGGAAAAGCCCTCTGGGATCATCCAGCCCAACCATCAACCCCACACCACCAGGGCCACTAAACCATGGCCACAAAGTGCCATGGCCACAGGCTTCTGGAACACCTCCAGGGGTATCCCTTAATAGGCTCTCTCCTATTGATGGAGCTGAGCACAGGCTGAGGGAGCTGGGGGTCTTCAGCCTGGAGAAGAGGAGGCTCTGGGAGACCTAACAGCAGCCTGCCAGGACCTGCAGGGGCTCCAAGAAGGCTGCAGAGGGACTGCTCCCAAAGGCCTGCGGGGACAGCCCCAGGGGCAATGGTTTGAAAGGAGAGCAGAGCAGATGGAGATTGGATGTGAGGAACAAGTTCTGCCCCAGGAGGCTGCTGGAACACTGCAGCAGGCTGCCCAGGGAGGTGCTTGAGGCTCCATGCCTGGAGATATTGAAGGGGAGGCTGGAGAGGGATGGACTGGGCAGGATCTGCTTGCAGGCATGCAACTCTCAAGAGAGATCCTGTGGACAGCCACCAAAGCAGCCCTGCTGCAGAGCCTTCAGGCAGTGACCACCCCAGGGAAGGCTTCTTGTTGCCACAAACACAGCTCTGCCCTCTAAAATGCATCTGGAGATGCCAACCCCACCTCGTGCCCAGGGCTGCCTCTTATTCTCCTCAGCCATTGGTGACCTTTTCCCTGCCGGCCTCCCCAGAGGCTTGAGCTGTGGAACCAGCATCCAGGTTCACCTCCACATCAGCAGAAGTGGGGCTGATACTTCTGGCAGTCCCTGCCCCAAGGTGGTCTCAGGGGGCTTTCCCTACACCCAGGTGGGCAGGGCTGCTGGACTGTCCTCACCCTGAACTCCTACCCCCAGCTCATAGAATCATAGTCACAGAATGGGTTGGGTTGGAAGGGACCTTAAACATCATCCAGCTCCAGCCCCCTGCCATGGGCAGGGACACCTCCCACCAGCACAGGCTGCTCAGGGCCTCATCCAGCCTGGCCTTCAGCACCTCCAGGCAGGAGGCAGCCACAGCCTCCCTGGGCAACCTGTTCCAGTCTCCCAAGCCTCACTGGGAAGCATCTCTTCCTCGTCTGCAGTCAGTCTCTCAGACACAGGCTGCAGCCAGCCAGAAGCTGCTTTGCAGTGGCTGTGTGAGAAGGTGCAGCAATCCCACATACCCTCACAGCTGGCATGTAGGTGGCTCCCTCAAGGCACTGAAAGGCCTCAATTAGGTCCTCCCAGAGCCTCCTCTGCCCCAGGCTGCACAAGCCCAACTCTCTCAGCCTTTCTCCACAGCAGAGGTGCTCCAGCCAAAGCCTCATTGCAAAGGGATAAAGGTGAAGGCAGAAGTGCCACTCATGTAGGTTCCCTGGAAGGTCCCCTCCTGGCTGACCTCTGTGGTGGTTTGGGCTGGGTGCCCTTATGCTGCATGGCACACTTCCTGTGTCCAGCAGTCCAGCCCAGTGGGTGGACACAGGAAAACCGTGTGTCTCCTACCACAATCCCCTGCGCCGCTGTAAGACCTTGCGTGGGGTCCGCCTCTCGCTCTTTCTTCCCTCGCCGGCGCCCGGGAGCTGGGGGAGACGTCTCAGGGGATGGGCGGTCTCAGGCCTGGCCAGCTGAGACTAGCCTAGCAGTGGGGGGAAGAACGAGCCCTGGGGGTCTTGGGCCCACCCTCAGGTGGGGATGGGGTGTATCTGGGTGTGTTTTGGGGTTCCTTCTGTCACTGTTTCTGGTTCCTTTGTGCACATTCACCTTTTCTATTTAAACTTTTCCATCACTTCTGCAATCCCTTTGTCAGAGTCATCATTTTGCCTGTGGTGGGGAGGAGGCTGCCTCAACCCACTACAACCTCACAGATGACCTGGAGGCAGGTTTTGGTGAGAGCTCCACTCTCACCTTCCTGCATCCCTCAGCTTCCAGCATCCCTCACCTTCCAGCAACCCTCACCTTCCTGCATCCCTCACCTTCCTGCATCCCTCACCTTCCTGCATCCCTCACCTTCCTGCATCCCTCACCTTCCTGCACCCCTCAGCTTCCAGCATCCCTCACCTTCCAGCATCCCTCACCTTCCTGCAACTCTCACCTTCCTGCCTCCCTCACCTTCCTGCCTCCCTCACCTTCCTGCATCCCTCACCTTCCTTCATCCCTCACCTTCCTGCATCCTCCCTTCCTGCATCCCTCACCTTCCTGCATCCCTCACCTTCCAGCATCCCTCACCTTCCTGCATCCCTCACCTTCCTTGCATCCCTCACCTTCCAGCATCCCTCACCTTCCTTCATCCCTCACCTTCCAGCATCCCTCACCTTCCCATCCCTCATGCATCCCTCACCTTCCTTCATCCCTCACCTTCCAGCATCCCTCACCTTCCTGCATCCCTCACCTTCCTGCATCCCACACCTTCCTTCATCCCTCACCTTCCTTCATCCCTCACCTTCCTGCATCCCTCACCTTCCTGCATCCCTCACCTTCCTGCATCCCTCACCTTCCAGCATCCCTCACCTTCCTGCAACTCTCAGCTTCCTGCATCCCTCACCTTCCTGCATCCCTCTCCTTCCTGCAACTCTCAGCTTCCTGCATCCCTCACCTTCCTGCATCCCTCTCCTTCCTGCAACTCTCACCTTCCTGCATCCCTCACCTTCCTGCATCCCTCTCCTTCCTGCAACTCTCACCTTCCTGCATCCCTCACCTTCCTGCATCCCTCACCTTCCTGCAACTCTCAGCTTCCTTCATCCCTCACCTTCCTGCATCCCTCACCTTCCAGCATCCCTCACCTTCCTGCCTCCCTAACCATCCAGCATCCCTCACCTTCCTGCAACTCTCAGCTTCCTTCATCCTCACCTTCCTGCCTCGCTCACCTTCCAGCATCCCTCACCTTCCTGCATCCCTCAGCTTCCAGCATCCCTCACCTTCCTGCATCCCTCACCTTCCTGCATCCCTCAGCTTCCAGCATCCCTCACCTTCCTGCATCCCTCACCTTCCTGCATCCCTCACCTTCCAGCATCCCTCACCTTCCTGCATCCCTCACCTTCCTGCAACTCTCAGCTTCCAGCATCCCTCACCTTCCTGCATCCCTCACCTTCCTGCATCCCTCACCTTCCAGCATCCCTCACCTTCCTGCATCCCTCAGCTTCCAGCATCCCTCACCTTCCTGCATCCCTCACCTTCCTGCATCCCTCACCTTCCAGCATCCCTCACCTTCCTGCATCCCTCACCTTCCAGCATCCCTCACCTTCCAGCATCCCTCACCTTCCTGCATCCCTCACCTTCCTGCATCCCTCACCTTCCAGCATCCCTCACCTTCCTGCATCCCTCACCTTCCAGCATCCCTCACCTTCCAGCATCCCTCACCTTCCTGCATCCCTCACCTTCCTGCATCCCTCACCTTCCAGCATCCCTCACCTTCCTGCATCCCTCAGCTTCCAGCAACCCTCACCTTCCTGCATCCCTCACCTTCCAGCATCCCTCACCTTCCAGCACCCCTCAGCTTCCAGCATCCCTCACCTTCCAGCAACCCTCACCTTCCTGCAACTCTCACCTTCCTGCCTCCCTCACCTTCCTGCATCCCTCACCTTCCAGCATCCCTCACCTTCCTGCAACTCTCAGCTTCCTTCATGCCTCACCTTCCAGCATCCCTCACCTTCCTGCAACTCTCAGCTTCCTTCATCCCTCACCTTCCAGCATCCCTCACCTTCCTGCATCCCTCAGCTTCCAGCATCCCTCACCTTCCTGCAACTCTCAGCTTCCTTCATCCCTCACCTTCCTGCATCCCTCACCTTCCTGCATCCCTCACCTTCCTGCATCCCTCACCGTCCTTCATCCCTCACCTTCCAGCATCCCTCACCTCCCTGCAACTCTCAGCTTCCTTCATCCCTCACCTTCCTGCATCCCTCACCTTCCTGCAACTCTCACCTTCCTGCCTCCCTCACCTTCCTGCATCCCTCACCTTCCAGCATCCCTCACCTTCCTGCAACTCTCAGCTTCCTTCATCCCTCACCTTCCAGCATCCCTCACCTTCCTGCATCCCTCACCTTCCAGCATCCCTCACCTTCCTGCAACTCTCAGCTTCCTTCATGCCTCACCTTCCTGCATCCCTCACCTTCCTGCATCCCTCAGCTTCCAGCATCCCTCACCTTCCTGCAACTCTCAGCTTCCTTCATCCCTCACCTTCCAGCATCCCTCACCTTCCTGCATCCCTCACCTTCCAGCATCCCTCACCTTCCTGCAACTCTCAGCTTCCTTCATCCCTCACCTTCCAGCATCCCTCACCTTCCTGCATCCCTCACCTTCCAGCATCCCTCACCTTCCTGCAACTCTCAGCTTCCTTCATCCCTCACCTTCCTGCATCCCTCACCTTCCTGCATCCCTCAGCTTCCTTCATCCCTCACCTTCCTGCATCCCTCACCTTCCTGCATCACCTCATCCCTCACCTTCCTGCATCCCTCACCTTCCTTCATCCCTCACCTTCCAGCATCCCTCACCTTCCTGCATCCCTCAGCTTCCAGCATCCCTCACCTTCCTGCAACTCTCAGCTTCCTTCATCCCTCACCTTCCTGCATCCCTCACCTTCCTGCATCCCTCACCTTCCTTCATCCCTCACCTTCCTGCATCCCTCAGCTTCCTGCATCCCTCACCTTCCTGCATCCCTCACCTTCCTTCATCCCTCACCTTCCTGCATCCCTCACCTTCCAGCATCCCTCACCTTCCTGCATCCCTCACCTTCCTTCATCCCTCACCTTCCAGCATCCCTCACCTTCCTGCATCCCTCACCTTCCTGCATCCCTCACCTTCCTTCATCCCTCACCTTCCTTCATCCCTCACCTTCCTGCATCCCTCACCTTCCTGCATCCCTCACCTTCCTGCATCCCTCACCTTCCAGCATCCCTCACCTTCCTGCAACTCTCAGCTTCCTGCATCCCTCACCTTCCTGCATCCCTCACCTTCCTGCAACTCTCAGCTTCCTGCATCCCTCACCTTCCTGCATCCCTCTCCTTCCTTCATCCCTCACCTTCCTGCATCCCTCACCTTCCAGCATCCCTCACCTTCCTGCCTCCCTAACCATCCAGCATCCCTCACCTTCCTGCATCCCTCACCTTCCTGCATCCCTCACCTTCCTGCCTCGCTCACCTTCCTGCATCCCTCACCTTCCTGCATCCCTCACCTTCCAGCATCCCTCACCTTCCTGCATCCCTCACCTTCCTGCATCCCTCAGCTTCCAGCATCCCTCACCTTCCTGCATCCCTCACCTTCCTGCATCCCTCACCTTCCAGCATCCCTCACCTTCCTGCATCCCTCACCTTCCTGCAACTCTCAGCTTCCTGCATCCCTCACCTTCCTGCATCCCTCTCCTTCCTTCATCCCTCACCTTCCTGCATCCCTCACCTTCCTGCATCCCTCACCTTCCAGCATCCCTCACCTTCCTGCATCCCTCACCTTCCTGCAACTCTCAGCTTCCAGCATCCCTCACCTTCCTGCATCCCTCACCTTCCTGCATCCCTCACCTTCCTGCATCCCTCACCTTCCAGCATCCCTCACCTTCCTGCATCCCTCAGCTTCCAGCATCCCTCACCTTCCTGCATCCCTCACCTTCCTGCATCCCTCACCTTCCTTCATCCCTCACCTTCCTGCCTCCCTCACCTTCCAGCATCCCTCACCTTCCTGCAACTCTCAGCTTCCTGCATCCCTCACCTTCCTGCATCCCTCACCTTCCTGCATCCCTCACCTTCCTGCAACTCTCAGCTTCCTGCATCCCTCACCTTCCTGCATCCCTCTCCTTCCTTCATCCCTCACCTTCCTGCATCCCTCACCTTCCAGCATCCCTCACCTTCCTGCCTCCCTAACCATCCAGCATCCCTCACCTTCCTGCAACTCTCAGCTTCCTTCATCCCTCACCTTCCTGCCTCGCTCACCTTCCAGCATCCCTCACCTTCCTGCATCCCTCACCTTCCAGCATCCCTCACCTTCCTGCATCCCTCACCTTCCTGCATCCCTCAGCTTCCAGCATCCCTCACCTTCCTGCATCCCTCACCTTCCAGCATCACCTTCCTGCATCCCTCAGCTTCCAGCATCCCTCACCTTCCTGCATCCCTCACCTTCCATGCATCACCTCACCTTCCTGCATCCCTCACCTTCACCTTCCTCCCTCACCTTCCAGCATCCCTCACCTTCCTGCATCCCTCAGCTTCCAGCATCCCTCACCTTCCTGCATCCCTCACCTTCCAGCATCCCTCACCTTCCAGCATCCCTCACCTTCCTGCATCCCTCACCTTCCAGCAATCCCTCACCTTCCAGCATCCCTCACCTTCCTGCATCCCTCACCCCTCACCTTCCAGCATCCCTCACCTTCCTGCATCCCTCACCTTCCTGCATCCCTCACCTTCCTGCATCCCTCACCTTCCTGCATCCCTCACCTTCCTGCATCCAGCATCCCTCACCTTCCTGCATCCCTCACCTTCCTGCATCCCTCACCTTCCTGCATCCCTCACCTTCCAGCACCCCTCAGCTTCCAGCATCCCTCACCTTCCAGCAACCCTCACCTTCCTGCAACTCTCACCTTCCTGCCTCCCTCACCTTCCTGCATCCCTCACCTTCCAGCATCCCTCACCTTCCTGCAACTCTCAGCTTCCTTCATGCCTCACCTTCCAGCATCCCTCACCTTCCTGCAACTCTCAGCTTCCTTCATCCCTCACCTTCCAGCATCCCTCACCTTCCTGCATCCCTCAGCTTCCAGCATCCCTCACCTTCCTGCAACTCTCAGCTTCCTTCATCCCTCACCTTCCTGCATCCCTCACCTTCCTGCATCCCTCACCTTCCTGCATCCCTCACCTTCCTGCATCCCTCACCTTCCTTCATCCCTCACCTTCCAGCATCCCTCACCTTCCTGCAACTCTCAGCTTCCTTCATCCCTCACCTTCCTGCATCCCTCACCTTCCTGCATCCCTCACCTTCCTGCATCCCTCACCTTCCTGCAACTCTCACCTTCCTGCCTCCCTCACCTTCCTGCATCCCTCACCTTCCAGCATCCCTCACCTTCCTGCAACTCTCAGCTTCCTGCCTCCCTCACCTTCCAGCATCCCTCACCTTCCTGCAACTCTCAGCTTCCTTCATCCCTCACCTTCCAGCATCCCTCACCTTCCTGCATCCCTCACCTTCCTGCATCCCTCACCTTCCTGCAACTCTCAGCTTCCTTCATGCCTCACCTTCCAGCATCCCTCACCTTCCTGCAACTCTCAGCTTCCTTCATCCCTCACCTTCCTGCATCCCTCACCTTCCTGCATCCCTCAGCTTCCAGCATCCCTCACCTTCCTGCAACTCTCAGCTTCCTTCATCCCTCACCTTCCTGCATCCCTCACCTTCCTGCATCCCTCACCTTCCTGCATCCCTCACCTTCCTTCATCCCTCACCTTCCAGCATCCCTCACCTTCCTGCATCCCTCACCTTCCAGCATCCCTCACCTTCCTGCAACTCTCAGCTTCCTTCATCCCTCACCTTCCTGCATCCCTCACCTTCCTGCATCCCTCACCTTCCTTCATCCCTCACCTTCCTGCATCCCTCAGCTTCCTGCATCCCTCACCTTCCTGCATCCCTCACCTTCCTTCATCCCTCACCTTCCTGCATCCCTCACCTTCCAGCATCCCTCACCTTCCTGCATCCCTCACCTTCCTTCATCCCTCACCTTCCAGCATCCCTCACCTTCCTGCATCCCTCACCTTCCTGCATCCCTCACCTTCCTTCATCCCTCACCTTCCTTCATCCCTCACCTTCCTGCATCCCTCACCTTCCTGCATCCCTCACCTTCCTGCATCCCTCACCTTCCTGCATCCCTCACCTTCCAGCATCCCTCACCTTCCTGCAACTCTCAGCTTCCTGCATCCCTCACCTTCCTGCATCCCTCACCTTCCTGCATCCCTCACCTTCCTGCAACTCTCAGCTTCCTGCATCCCTCACCTTCCTGCATCCCTCTCCTTCCTTCATCCCTCACCTTCCAGCATCCCTCACCTTCCTGCAACTCTCAGCTTCCTTCATCCCTCACCTTCCTGCCTCGCTCACCTTCCAGCATCCCTCACCTTCCTGCATCCCTCACCTTCCAGCATCCCTCACCTTCCTGCATCCCTCACCTTCCTGCATCCCTCAGCTTCCAGCATCCCTCACCTTCCTGCATCCCTCACCTTCCTGCATCCCTCACCTTCCAGCATCCCTCACCTTCCTGCATCCCTCACCTTCCTGCAACTCTCAGCTTCCAGCATCCCTCACCTTCCTGCATCCCTCACCTTCCTGCATCCCTCACCTTCCAGCATCCCTCACCTTCCTGCATCCCTCAGCTTCCAGCATCCCTCACCTTCCTGCATCCCTCACCTTCCAGCATCCCTCACCTTCCTGCATCCCTCAGCTTCCAGCAACCCTCACCTTCCTGCATCCCTCACCTTCCAGCATCCCTCACCTTCCAGCATCCCTCACCTTCCTGCATCCCTCACCTTCCTGCATCCCTCACCTTCCAGCATCCCTCACCTTCCTGCCTCCCTAACCATCCAGCATCCCTCACCTTCCTGCAACTCTCAGCTTCCTTCATCCCTCACCTTCCTGCCTCGCTCACCTTCCAGCATCCCTCACCTTCCTGCATCCCTCACCTTCCAGCATCCCTCACCTTCCTGCAACTCTCAGCTTCCTTCATCCTTCACCATCCAGCATCCCTCACCTTCCTGCATCCCTCTCCTTCCTGCATCCCTCACCTTCCTGCATCCCTCACCTTCCAGCATCCCTCACCTTCCTGCCTCCCTAACCTTCCAGCATCCCTCACCTTCCTGCAACTCTCAGCTTCCTTCATCCCTCACCTTCCTCCGCTCACCTTCCAGCATCCCTCACCTTCCTGCCTCACCTTCCTGCATCCCTCACCTTCCAGCCTTCAACTCCTCACCTTCCTGCATCCCTCACCTTCCTGCATCCCTCACCTTCCTGCATCCCTCACCTTCCAGCATCCCTCATCTTCCTTCAACTCTCAGCTTCCTTCATCCCTCACCTTCCTGCATCCCTCACCTTCCAGCATCCCTCACCTTCCTGCAACTCTCAGCTTCCTTCATCCCTCACCTTCCTTCATCCCTCACCTTCCTGCATCCCTCACCTTCCAGCATCCCTCACCTTCCTTCAACTCTCAGCTTCCTTCATCCCTCACCTTCCTGCATCCCTCACCTTCCAGCATCCCTCACCTTCCTTCAACTCTCAGCTTCCTGCATCCCTCACCTTCCAGCATCCCTCACCTTCCTGCATCCCTCACCTTCCAGCATCCCTCACCTTCCAGCATCCCTCACCTTCCTGCATCCCTCACCTTCCAGCATCCCTCACCTTCCTGCATCCCTCACCTTCCTGCCTCCCTCAGCTTCCTGCCTCTCTCAGTGCTGTGGGGCTGAGCTGCTCAGGAGCAGCCTGCTCCAGGCTGGTGCAGCTCCTGCCTGCAGTCCACTTCTTCAGGTGACTTATTTCTCTCGCTGGGACTTTCAGCACCTACTCACTGGAAGCCAAAGCAGCTGCTGGAGCCTGAGCAAGCTTCTCCCCTTTGCTCTTAGCAATCCTGCCTGGCAGCTCTTGTCTCCAAGAAGTCCCTGTACTGCCTCCTGCCTTCCCCACACAGCCATGCATATGCACAAGCCCTTCACTTTGTTTTGGCCTCTCTCAAGTTCCCTTCCACCCAAGCACTCCTGGTTCTCTCACCACCTCCAGGCTATAGCTGCCCTGCATTTTTAGCACACTCTTCTTGCCCTCACTGCTTCTGCTGTGCTTTTTCCTTTGGGGCTATGGTGTCTAGGGAGCAAACACTTCCCTGAATGGCTGTGATGCTAACTGGGAGGCAGGAAATCTGGGTGGCCTAAATGCCAAACTCTTCAAGGCAGAATCACACCTCTGTAAAAAGAAACCACACAGAACTGGGGAGGGGAAAGAAACTGCACATATGTGCTGGGTGCAGAGTGGGAATCAGCCACAGAGCCTTCAGGAGCAGCAAAAGCATTGCCTTGAGGCAGGCTGAGAGGCTGCAGCCTGCACTCCTGTCCTGGCCTCTCAAGGCACGGCCATGCCACTCCTCGGGCAGGTCTGCACTGTCTCACTCCACTCCTGCTGCTACACTGCCACAGGGGGACCTGAATCCACCACTGCTGTCAGCTAATGAGCCCTGCTGAAAGGCAAGAGGGGCAGGAGTCACCATTAGTGGAAGCACCACGACCCTGCAGCTGCCTGCCTTAGAGCTTCCTGACCACAGCTCCTTCGGTTTCAAAGTGGGCTGAGCACTGCTGGGGCTCAGCACAGGCTGTGACTGTGGGAGGTGCAAAAGCCAGCCCTGAAGCTGGGAGGCTGCTGTGGGAATCCCAGGCAGGCTCAGAGCCCTGCAGGGGTGGCAGAGGCAGTGGGAGGACGGTGGCCATGCCACTCACCATTGCCAGGGTTAGGGAGCTGCAGAGGGCTGGCAGCACAGGCAGGCAGTGCTGCTGCAGGAGAAGTGATCTCCTGGAACACCTCCTCACTCACAGCTCCAACCCTTTATGAAGGGCCCAGGGCAGTGTTCCTGGTCTTCAGCTGCCCTAGCAGGGCAGTCCTGGGACAGCTCACACCCCGGGGGTGTTCTCCCCTCCGGGGCTGGCACTCAGCAGTAGGGCAGTGCAGCATCCTCCAGTGGCGAAGGAGGCAGAGCAAGGAGAGAAGCAGAGCAGTGCCAAACTAAACCCATCCCCTCCTCACTCTGCCCACCCAGCATGGGCAGTGGGGGTGGATGAAGGCTTAGAATCATGGAATTTTTGGTTGGAAAAGACCTCTAAGATCAGCAAGCCCAACCATCAGCCGGGGGAGGAGTCCCTGCCCGTGATGGGGGTCTGGAACAGGATGATCTCCATGGTGCCTTCCAACCCAAACTGCTCTGTAAGCCTGTGAACAGACCCAACCCCACCATGGCCCCCAAACCAGGGCCCCCAGGGCCATCTCCACACATTTCTGGAACACCTCCAGGCATGGGGACTCCACCACCTCCCTGGGCAGCCTCTGCCAGCCCCTGACCACTCTGGCACCAAAGAAACTTCCAATCTCCAACCTAACCCTCCCCTGGCACAATTTCAGGCCACTTCCTCTCCTCCTATCACCTGCTGCTAGAGCTGGCCTGCAGGGGAGCACAGTAGAACATATCCATGCTGCAGCCACTGTCAGGATGCTCAGCAGCAAGGGGAAACAAGTTTAGTCTGCTGGATTCAAGACTTACATTGCCTCAGAGCTAGAGAACCAACAGCACCAAAGCTTTCCACAGAACAGAAGAGGCAAACTAATTGAGCAGCCATGCAAACTCTGTGCAGATGTCTCAAGAGACAATGACTTACAGCACAGGGGATGCTATGTGGTGCTTGTGCTCCTGGATGCTTTGCTGCCCAGACCTTGAGCACACAGTTCCCAGCAGTGTATAAGGAGTTTAGCATCTTGTCCACAGAGACAGCCCCAAGGTAATCACAGGATGCTAGGGCTTGGAAGAGACCTCCAGAGACCACCCAGCCCAAGCCCCTGCCAGAGCAGGGTCACCCAGGGCAGGGCACACAGAACACATCCAGATTGCCTTTGAAAGGCTCAAAAGAAGGAGACTCCACAAGCTCTCTGGGCAGCCTGCTGCAGGGCTCAGCACCCTCACACCAAAGAAGTTTCTTCTCATGTTGAGGTGGAGCCTCCTGAGTTCCAGTTTGCGTCCACTGCCCCTTGTCCTGTCACAGGAAACCACTGAAAAGAGCCTGGACTGAAAAGAGCCTGGACTGAAAAGAGCCTGGCCCCTTCCTGACCCCCAGCCCTCAGCTAGTGAGGGACATTGATCAGATCCCTCTCAGCCTTCTCCTCTCCAGACTCAACAGCCCCAGGGCTCTCAGCCTCTCTTCACAGGCAGATGCTCAAGTCCCCTGAGCATCCTCCTGGCTCTCCCTTGGGCTCTCTCCAGCAGGTCTCTGTCTCTCTGCACCTGGGCAGCCCAGCACTGGACACAGGATTGCAGCTGTGCTCTCAGCAGGGCAGAGCAGAGGGGCAGCAGAAACTCCCCAGCCCTGCTGGCCACACTCTGAGCATCTTTGCAGCGTGCAAAGGAACAAGAGAAGCTGCTGCCTGGGTGGTGCCATTCTTGAAATCTCAAGTACTCCTTTAAAGGAAGAGATGAGCTCCTGAGATGATATAAATATTCCAGTGCCATTGGAACAGTAAGGATGGTATTCATCTAGGGCAGGAGCGTCAGGAACACCTGAGTCATCACACAAGGCAACAATTAAATCCTTGCAAAGCCTTCCCTCTCCTCCTCTGTTCTTTTGCTGTCATAACCTGCACAGAGTTGGAAGCACTCATGGGATGCCTGCTGGCCACACAGACATGGAATGATGGCAAACACCTGAGCTGCTGGGGATGCACAGGCAGAACGTGGCAGCTGCCTGCTCTGGCTGCTCTGGGCTTGCATCATTAGCAATGCTCTTGCTCTGCCTGGGGGAAACAGCCCTGTGAATCACTTCACTCATTGCACTGGGTTGGAAGGCAGCCTCCAAGGGCCTTCTGTCCAACCCCCTGCAGGCAGCAGCCCCCAGCAGCAGCCCTCAGGGCAGCAGGACACTGCACACAGCACTGCTGCTAGCAGGGTGCACAGAAGTGGCACCCAGTGATGGAGATTCCCTGACACCCAAGGGTGCCCACTCCCACTTGGAGCTGTGCCACAGCACTGCCTCAGCAGCTTGTCACAGACACAGAGCCCTCTCCATCCACTGCAGCTCTTGAGACACAGGTGGCACTGGAATAGAAGGCAGCCTCAAAAAGCATCTTGTCCAAGCCCTGCAGGCAGCAGGGACAGCTCCAGCCAGAGCAGGCTGCACAGGGACACAGCCAGGCTGAGCTTGGATGGCTCCAGGGATGGAGCCTCAAGCACCTCCCTGGGCAGCCTGTGCCAGTGTCTCCCCAGCCTCCCTGTGCAGAGCTTCCTCCTGATGTCCAACCTAACTCTGCCCTGCTCCACTTCCAAACCCTTGTCCCTTGGCCTATCCCCACAGCCCCTTCTGAGCAGTCCCTCCCCAGCTGCCTGCAGCTCCCCTGCAGATCCTGAACTGCAGCTCTGAGGTCTCCCTGGAGCCTTCTCCTCTCCAGGCTGACCAGCCCCAGCTCCCTCAGCCTGGCCCCATAGCAGAGGTTCTTCAGACCCCTGATCATCTTTGTGGCCTGCTCTGGACCCTCTCCAGCAGCTCTTGTGTTGAGGTCTCCACAGCTGGCCCCAGCCCTGCAGTTGAGGTCTCCCCAGAGCAGAGCAGAGGGGCAGGATCCTCTCTCCAGCTCTGGCCACACTGCTTTGGCTGCAGCCCAGGCTGCCCTTGGCCTCTGTGCTGCCACTGCCCATTGCTGGCTCCTGCCCAGCTCCTCCCCCAGCACCCCCAAGGCCTTCTCTGCAGGGCTGCTCTCAGTCTCACCACCCCCAGCCTGGGTTGGTACCCAGGGTTGCCCTGCCCCAGGTGAAGGACCTTGCCCTGTGCCTTGTTGAACCTCCTGAGGTTCTCCTCAGCCTCCTCAGCAGCCTGCCCAGGTGCCTCTGGATGGCTCCCATCCCATCCTTCAGTCTCATCAACAGCACCACTCAGCTTGGTGTCCGTGTCAGGGATGAAGATGCTGAACAGCTCTGGTCCCGGGACAGACCCTTGAGGCACACCACTTGACCCCCATCTCCATCTGGCCATTGAGCCACCTTGATGTCACTTTCAGCCTTTGAAGGTCACCAGACTAAAATCCAGCTGTGGAGAGCTCTCTGCTGGTGCTGTTCTGATCTCTTAGGACCTGTAAAGGACAAGGAGTTGGACTCTGCCTGGCGGCAGCAGCACAGCCTAGCCGTTAGGCACCGGCAGCTCTTCCTTCCCTGACTTCCACATTGGTTTTGCACACAAGACCCCACTGTGCACCCAGAACCCCACTGTGCACCCAGAACCCCACTGTGCACCCAGAACCTGATCAGGCTACCACTGAATGCCCTGAGCAGGGCATGGAGAGCAGCGGGGCTGGAGGCCAGCGAAGCATTTGCACAGGGCGCTGGGAGAAGCCGGGAGCGGCTGCACGGTGCGGGAAAGCGCCTTGGAATCAATCCGCTGCCATCTGTCTTTATTTTGCTCACCAGCTCCAGCAGCCACCACAAATACACTCAAACAGGAGAAAAACATCTCAGTCCCTGCTGCTCTGTCCCTCTTTCCACCGTGCAGCTCCCAGTGCCACTGCTTGTATGACTACTGAGCGCCCACCCACAGCAGGGAGCTCTGTCCTGCACAGCCTCTGGAATGCAGCTTCAGGTTCACCTCACCAGCAGAGTGCAGCCCCCGGCTGCTGTGCAGTGCTGCCACAGCAGCTCTCCTGCAAAGCAGAACCACAGACTCAGTGAGGCTGGAAAAGACCTCAGAGGTCATCAAGTCAAACCTGTCACCCAACACCTCCTGACAACTAAACCATGGCTCCCAGTGCCTCATCCAGACTGTTTTTAAACACCTCCAGGCATGGGGACTCCACCACCTCCCTGGGCAGCACATCCCAAGGGCCAATCTCTCTTGCTGGGAAGAACTTTCTCCTCACCTCCAGCCTGAACCTCCCCTGGCACAGCTTGAGACTGTGTCCTCTTGTTCTGGTGCTGGATGCCTGGCAGAAGAGACCAACCCCCACCTGGCTACAACCTCCCTGCAGGGAGTTGCAGAGAGCATTGAGGTCTCCCCTGAGCCTCCTCCTCTCCAGGCTAAGCAACCCCAGCTCCCTCAGCCTCTCCTCCCAGGGCTGTGCTCCAGACCCTTCCCCAGCTTTGTTGCCCTTCCCTGGACACCTTCCAGCAGCTCAACATCTTTCCTAACCTGAGGAGCCCAGAACTGGACACAGGACTCAAGGTGTGGCCTAAGCAGTGCTGAGCACAGGGCATAATGATCTCCCTGCTCCTGCTGGCCACACTCTTCCTGCTGCAGGCCAGGATGCCATTGGCCTTCTTGGCCCCCTGGGCACACTGCAGGCTCCTGTTCAGCTGCTGGCTCCTGTTCAGCTGCTGTCCACCAGCACTTGGATGTGTTCAATCTCCTGCCCTTGGCCTCTGCCCATCTGTCCAGCCTGGCAAGGTCCCTCTGCAGAGCTCTCCTACCCTCTAACAGCTCAACTCCTGCCCCCAGCTTGCTGTCATCTGCAAACTTACTGCTGATGGACTCCATCCCCTCCTCCAGATCATCAATAGAGATATTGAACAGGCTGGGGCCCAGCACTGATCCCTGGGGGACACCACTGCCAGCTGGCTGCCAGCTGGATGTGGCACCATTCACCACCACTCTCTGGGCTCAGCCTCCAGCCGGTTCCTAACCCAGCTCAGATTCCTGCTGTCCAAGCCAGGGGCTGACAGCTTGGCCAGGAGCTTGCTGGGGGGGGACAGTGTCAAAGGCCTTGCTGCAAAGGAAGCTTAGAGGGTGAGAGGGAAGTGATGGAGAAAGAGGGAAAGCAATGAAAACAAAAGTGGAGTCTGAGAAACACACAGAAGATCAGGAGAACCTGTCTGCAAATGATTCATGGGAGAGGAAGAAACAAGTGCAGAGTCCTGCCCTCCCCAGAGCTGCAGGGTGCTGCCCTGGGAGCCAGGCTCTGAGGGGAGGCCACGGTGCCCAGAGACGTTCCTGGGGGTCTGGGGTTACCAGACAGCTCCAGCTTCAGCAGCTGCCCAGAGCCAGCTCCTTTCTTTGCATCCTTCAGACTGACAGATAGCTTCAACCCTCCCAGCCCACAGCTGAAGGAGGCAGAGCTCCAGCAAGCGCTGCCCCTCAGCCAGGTCCTGTGCCACGCTCAGCTGCCTGCACATCCATCCCACAGCCACCTGCTGCAACCCTGCACCTGCAGAAGTTCCACCGACTGCAGCTGGGACCCAGCAGCCGCCTGCAGCTCAGCAGCAGCACCGGAGGTGGGAGGGACCGGTGCAGAGTGCGGGTGTGCAGCAGGGATCTGCTCCAGAGCTGGGCTCTAGCACTGCAAAGGGGAAGCGCTTCCCCTCCTGCCTGCACACCTCTGCACAGCTGCCTTCTCCTGCACCCGCAGGGCAGCCACCAGCACAACACCAAACTCTGCTCACCCAGACTCACCTTCCTCTGCTCACAGCTCCTGAGCCCCGCCGAGGGCAGGTCCTCAGCCAGAGAAAGCCATCAGAGGCGGCAGAGCCCGGGACTCCCAGCAGCAGGCTGGGGTGCCCCTGTGCCCCGCAAGGGAGCCAGCAGCGCCCATCCTGAGCGGCCCTCCCTCTGCAGAGGGCTCCCGGCAGAAACGCGGCAGGCAGGACAGCGGCAGGGAGCCAGCCCCGGCGGCTTCGGGCCGGCAGCAGCCCAGCTGGTACCTGCGAGCAGGGCGCCGGGCAGCGCGGCTCCCTGCCTGCCGGCCGGCCGGCCACAGCGCCGGGCGGGGAAGCCGCCGCCGGCCGCCGGGCGCTGGGCAGCGCAGGGACCCCCGCGGCCAGGCCGAGGCAAGAGGAGCGGAGTCCCCAGGGAGCAGCTGCACAGCCGACCTGCGGCCGCGCTCGGCAGCGGGGTTTCCAGCGCGGGAGCACATCTCAAGCTCTCCCTCTAGGAGACACCTTCTAGGAGGCTTCTGCTCCCGCTGCTCCTTCCTCTCCACCCGCGGCTGGCAGCCACAAGGACCTTTTGTGAGGAGGAGAACAGAGCCGCAGGCTGTGTCAGCAGGGGGAAAAGCAGCCCTGAGCCAGGCTCCTGGCTTCCCCCTGGAGACACAGGAAGGAAGGCTCTGCTGGCTCCTGGCATTGCTCTGTTTGCCAGCTTTTTGGATCCTCCACGACGTGCAGGCAAGGCTAAATTTGGCCTTCTCCAGCTGTGCAGGGCAGTACAAACATGTGGTCCCTCCATGCTGCCTCCTGGGAATTCTTGGAGTCCCTGGCAGAGTTCCCTTCCTGCTAGCACAGGCTAAAGATACAGAGAATTCCTCAGTGTGACCTAGAGGCCACATTCACTTGCCATAAATACACATGATAAAATAACTCAGAGACTGGCTCTGTGCCACCAGGCACCCCAGGACACAACTGGGCAGGGACTGGATGGAGAGCAGCCCTGGGGGTGCTGGTGGAGGAGAAGCTCAGCAGGAGCCAGCAGGGAGCACTTGCAGCCCAGAGAGCCAAGCAGAGCCTGGGCTGCAGCAAGAGAAGTGTGGCCAGCAGGGCCAGGGAGGGATTCTGCCCCTCTGCTCCACTCTGCTGACACCACAGCTGCAGCTCTGGGGCCAGTGCTGGAGCCTCTGTGCCAGGAAGGCTCTGGAGGGGCTGGAAGGTGATCAGAGCAGGGCCAGGAGGAGGAGCAGAGGGCTGGAGCTGCTCTGCTCTGCAGACAGCCTGAGAGAGTTGGGGCTGTGCAGGCTGGAGAGGAGAAGGCTCCCAGGAGACCTTCTGGTGGCCTTCCAGGATCTGCAGGGGGCTCCAAGACAGCTGGGGAGGGACTTTGGAGGGTGTCAGGGAGGGATAGGACTGGGGGGATGGAGCAGAACTAGAAGTGGGGAGATTGAGATTGGCTGTGAGGAAGAAGTTGTTGCCCAGGAGGGTGGTGAGAGCCTGGCACAGGCTGCCCAGGGAGGTGGTGGAAGCCTCCTGCCTGGAGGTGTTTGCAGCCAGGCTGGAGGTGGCTGTGAGGTGTCCCTGCCCATGGCAGGGGGCTGGGACTGGCTGAGCCTTGAGGTCCCTTCCAGCCCTGACATCCTTTCCTTGACTCAAAATGACAGAGGTGAAAGGAGGCTCCTCCCATCTGCAGACAGCAAAGGGCAGGGGAAATGTCAACCTCTGGATTACACAACAAAGAATAAATAAGAATAACAAGCAGCTCTTGCCTCTACACTGATTTAATTCCCAAAGCAGGAGGCAAGCTACACACCCAGACACGTGGGTGCCAGAGCCATGCACAGGAGCCATGCTCCCAGCTTGCAGGTTTATCTACCCAGGCAGGAGAGATGGAAGCACCAAGCACAGAGAGGCATTGGTGCAGGAGGGATGCTTATGAAATGCAAAGCTGCAGTGGGTAAAGGAGAGCTCCCTCGGGAAACTTGGCTTAGGACCACAGAACCACAGAACCACAGAACGGGTTGGCTCAGAAGGGGAGCTCCAAAAGGCATCCAGCCCAACCCCCTGCAGGCAGCAGGGACATCCTCCACTGGATCAGGCTGCCCAGAGCCCTCTCCAGCCTCACCTGGAGTATTTCCAGGGATGGAGCTTCAACCACCTCCCTGGGCAGCCTGCTGCAGTGTTGCAGGACCCTTATGGTAAAGTTCCACCATTCTCCACCAAGGCTGCTGTTAAACCATGGCCCTCAGCACCACATTTCTGCCTCTCTGAAACACCTCCAGGGATGGAGATTCAGCCACCTCCCTGGGATGAGGAGGCTGAGGGAGACCTCCTTGCTCTCTGCAGCTCCATGAAGGGAGGTTGGAGCAAGGAGGGGCAGCCTCTGCTCCTTGGTGGCAAGGGACAGGAGCAGAGGCAATGGTTCCAGGCTGCAGCAGCAGGCTCAGGCTGGAAGCAGGAAATATTTCTGCCCTGGAAGGGATCTCAGACACTGGAAGAGGCTGCCCAGGGCAGTGCTGGAGTCCTTACTTCCAGTCTAAATCTCCTCTCATTTCAAAGCACTGCCCCTCATCCTGTCACTGCAGATGCTGAAGACTGGACTATGCTCCAATCCTCTTACACAGGGTAATTCCCACAGCCCTTGTGCTGTGACCATCCCCTCACAGCCTCTTCCTGGGTCTGCAACACAGACAGATAAGCTCCTAAAAGAAAAGACCCCCAGTCCTTCAGGGACATGAGGAAAGCAGGATTCCCTGGCAGAGGCTGGCTGCTGTGTGCAGCTTGGGGGGCCTGTGGACACAGAGCAAAGAGGAGCAGGAGTTATCTGCCAGGGAGTATTCAGTGCCCAGCCAATGGTGAGAGCCTCCCAGCTGAGGCATTGGTGCCTTGATAGCCTGCTCCAAGAACTGTGCCCTAAAAACATAAGCTGCTTTTACAGTTTTTAATTACAAATGGATTTTATGCAGAATCCTTCCCCTGCAATTGGATTAATGCAAAGAGTGCTGTAAAGGAAGGGAGAAAAAACCAAATCCCCAGCATAATCCCCTGAAGGTAAGATCAGCCCAGCAGAGGTGAGCCCCGGCCCCCAGGAGCCCTTGGCTGAGCAGGGCTCACAGAGCAAGGTCACAGCAGACTTTCAGCAGCTCCTGCCAGCCACTACCAACAGCTGCAGGGCTGCAGAGCTTTGAGGGAATCACAGAATGCCAGGGGCTGGAAGGGACCTCTGAAGATCACCCAGTCCCAGCCCCTGCCAGAGCAGGGCACCCAGGGCAGGGCACCCAGAGCACAGCCAGGGGGGTTGGAAAGGCTCCAGAGCAGGAGACTCCACAACCTCTCTGGGCAGCCTGCTCCAGGGCTCAGCAGCCTCACAGGGACAAAGGTTTCCCTCCTGTTCCCCAGCTTGCCCCCAGTGCCCCTTGGCCTGTCACTGGGTATGGCTGCAACGAGCCTGGCTGCATCCTCCTGCCCCCCCAGCCCTCAGCTATTGATAGCCATTGACCAGATCCCCTCTCAGCTTCTCCTCTCCACACTGCACAGCCCCAGGGCGCTCAGCCTCTCCCTGGAAGCGAGATGCTCCAGTCCCTCAGTCCCCAGCAGAGACTCCCATATCTCAAACTCTCCTCAAAATACAGGACCAAATGATAACCAAATTATCTCTAGCCACCCCCAAAAGCACTTTGTCCCTGCCAGCTGGAGGATGAGGGCAAACAATCTCAGCATTTTCAGCCCACCACAGGGTGCTGAGGGTGACAGCAGCACTGCTCCGAGCTATGGAGACAAGAGCAGCACGGGATCCCACCCGGGGCTCCCCTCACAGGGTTCACTCTCTCACCTCTGTTAGAGGGTAGGAGAGCTCTGCAGAGGGACCTTGCCAGGCTGGACAGATGGGCAGAGGCCAAGGGCAGGAGACTGAACACATCCAAGTGCCAGGTGCTGCACTTTGGCCACAGCAACCCCAGGCAGTGCTACAGGCTGGGGGCAGAGTGGCTGAGAGCAGCCAGGCAGAGAGGGACCTGGGGGTGCTGGTGGATGGTAGGCTGAACAGGAGCCTGCAGTGTGCCCAGGCAGCCAAGAGGGCCAATGGCATCCTGGCCTGCATCAGGAAGAGTGTGGCCAGCAGGAGCAGGGAGGTCATTCTGCCCCTGCATACTGCACTGTTTAGGCCACACCTTGAGTCCTGTGTCCAGTTCTGGGCCCCTCAGAGGGGGGCCTCTGAGAGAGGCTGAGAGAGCTGGGGCTGCTTAGCCTGGGGAAGAGGAGGCTGAGAGGGATCTGATCAATGCTTACAGATATCTGAGGGCTGGGGGCAGGGGGATGGGGCCAGGCTCTGCTCAGTGGTGCCCTGGGACAGGACAGGAGGCCATGGGCACAGACTTGAACAGAGGAAGCTCTGAACAGGAGGAGCAGCTTCTTGAGTGTGAGGCTGCTGAGCCCTGGAGCAGGCTGCCCAGAGAGGTTGTGGAGTCTCCTGCTCTGGAGCCTTTCCAACTCCCCTGGCTGTGCTCTGGGTGCCCTGCCCTGGGTGCCCTGCTCTGGCTTTAGGTGACCCTGCTCTGGCAGGGGCTTGGACTTGGTGATCTCTGAGGATCCCTTGCAGCCCCTGGCATTCTGTGACTCAGTGCAGGGGAAAATAACTTTCAGATGATTGAGGCTAAAGGGAAGGGACCACATCAAACGGCCTTGTGAGAAGAAAGCAGAGGAAAGCATCTGGGGTTAACTGTGGTGATCAATAGATCAGGCTAAGGGGCCTGTGGTGTTCCTGGAAGCCAGCAGATCTCTCAGGGCACTAAGCAGAAGAGTTCTCTCTGTCTGCAGTTGCTTTTGGTTTGTTCATTTAACTCTCACTGCATTATATGGAGCTTTAAAAATTCATTATGGGTAATTGCTAGCAACACTCTGCAGAGTGTGGCAAAGTCCTTGCCCTCCCCACCCCCTCCATCCCCTCAGCTCCAAAGTGTTTCAGAACACGTTTAAAAGCCTCCTTTGAGACTCCAGGTTGGCTTCAGTAAAGCTCACAGCTGGTTCCTCATGGTGATTGTATTGAGGTCCAGAGCAGAAAAGTTGGGCTGGAGACAGCTCATCAACCTCTGACCAAGTATAAACACCCAGATCCCAATGTTCAACACAGAGCACCAGCACAGCACAGGCACCAGCACAGCACAGGCACCAGCACAGCACAGGCACCAGCACAGCACAGGCACCAGCACAGGCACAGCACAGCACAGGCACCAGCACAGCACAGGCACCAGCACAGCACAGGCACAGCACAGCACAGGCACCAGCACAGGCACAGCACAGCACAGGCACCAGCACAGCACAGGCACAGCACAGCACAGGCACCAGCACAGGCACCAGCACAGCACAGGCACCAGCACAGGCACCAGCACAGCACAGGCACCAGCACAGGCACCAGCACAGGCACCAGCACAGCACAGGCACCAGCACAGGCACAGCACAGGCACCAGCACAGGCACCAGCACAGCACAGGCACCAGCACAGCACAGGCACCAGCACAGGCACCAGCACAGCACAGGCACCAGCACAGGCACCAGCACAGCACAGGCACCAGCACACCAGGCACCAGCACAGGCACCAGCACAGGCACCAGCACAGCACAGGCACCAGCACAGGCACCAGCACAGCACAGGCACCAGCACAGCACAGGCACAGGCACCAGCACAGGCACCAGCACAGCACAGGCACCAGCACAGGCACCAGCACAGCACAGGCACCAGCACAGGCACCAGCACAGCACAGGCACCAGCACAGCACAGGCACCAGCACAGCACAGGCACCAGCACAGGCAGCACAGCACAGGCACCAGCACAGGCAGCACAGCACAGCACAGGCACCAGCACAGCACAGGCACCAGCACAGCACAGGCACCAGCACAGCACAGGCACCAGCACAGGCACCAGCACAGCACAGGCAGGCCAGCACAGCACAGGCACCAGCACAGCACAGGCACCAGCAGCACAGGCACAGGCACCAGCACAGGCACCAGCACAGCACAGGCACCAGCACAGGCACCAGCACAGGCACAGCACCAGCACAGGCAGCACAGCACAGGCAGCACAGGCACAGCACAGGCACCAGCACAGCACAGGCACCAGCACAGGCAGCACAGGCACCAGCACAGGCACCAGCACAGCACAGGCACCAGCACAGGCACCAGCACAGGCACAGGCACCAGCACAGGCACCAGCACAGCACAGGCACCAGCAGCACAGCACCAGCACAGGCACCAGCACAGCACAGGCACCAGCACAGCACAGGCACCAGCACAGGCACAGCACAGGCACAGGCACCAGCACAGGCACCAGCACAGGCACCAGCACAGCACAGGCACCAGCACAGGCACCAGCACAGCACAGGCACCAGCACAGCACAGGCACCAGCACAGGCACCAGCACAGCACAGGCACCAGCACAGGCACAGCACCAGCACAGGCACCAGCACAGCACAGGCAGCACAGCACAGCACAGGCACCAGCACAGGCACCAGCACAGCACAGGCACCAGCACAGGCACCAGCACAGCACAGGCACCAGCACAGCACAGGCACCAGCACAGGCACAGCCAGCACAGCACCAGCACAGGCACAGCACAGGCACCAGCACAGGCACCAGCACAGGCACAGCACAGGCACCAGCACAGCACAGGCACCAGCACAGCACAGGCACCAGCACAGCACAGGCACAGCACAGGCAGCACAGGCACCAGCACAGCACAGGCACCAGCACAGGCACCAGCACCAGCACAGGCACCAGCACAGCACAGCACCAGCACAGGCACCAGCACAGCACAGGCACCAGCACAGCACAGGCACCAGCACAGGCACCAGCACAGCACAGGCACCAGCACAGGCACCAGCACAGCACAGGCACCAGCACAGCACAGGCACCAGCACAGGCACCAGCACAGGCACAGGCACCAGCACAGGCACCAGCACAGCACAGGCACAGCACCAGCACAGGCACCAGCACAGCACAGGCAGCCAGCACAGGCACCAGCAGCACAGGCACCAGCACAGCACAGGCACCAGCACAGGCACCAGCACAGGCACCAGCACAGCACAGGCACCAGCACAGGCACCAGCACAGCACAGGCACCAGCACAGGCACCAGCAGCACAGGCACCAGCACAGCACAGGCACCAGCACAGGCAGCACAGGCACCAGCACAGGCACCAGCACAGCACAGGCACCAGCACAGCACAGGCACCAGCACAGGCACCAGCACAGCACAGGCACCAGCACAGGCACCAGCACAGCACAGGCACCAGCACAGGCACCAGCACAGGCACCAGCACAGGCACCAGCACAGCACAGGCACCAGCACAGCACCAGCACAGCACAGGCAGCACAGCACAGGCACCAGCACAGGCACCAGCACAGCACAGGCACCAGCACAGCACAGGCACCAGCACAGCACAGGCACCAGCACAGGCACCAGCACAGGCACCAGCACAGCACAGCACAGCACCAGCACAGCACAGGCACCAGCACAGCAGGCACAGGCACCAGCACAGGCACCAGCACAGGCACAGCACAGGCACCAGCACAGGCACCAGCACAGCAGGCACCAGCACAGGCACCAGCACAGGCACAGCACAGGCACAGCACAGGCACCAGCACAGCACAGGCACCAGCACAGCACAGGCACCAGCACAGGCACCAGCCAGCACAGGCACCAGCACAGGCCAGCACAGCACAGGCACCAGCACAGGCACCAGCACAGCACAGGCACCAGCACAGCACAGGCACCAGCACAGCACCAGCACCAGGCACCAGCACAGGCACCAGCACAGCACAGGCACCAGCACAGCACAGGCACCAGCACAGCACAGGCACCAGCACAGCACAGGCACCAGCACAGGCACCAGCCAGCACAGGCACCAGCACAGCACAGGCACCAGCACAGCACAGGCACCAGCAGCACAGGCACCAGCACAGGCACCAGCACAGCACAGGCACCAGCACAGCACAGGCACCAGCACAGGCACCAGCACAGCACAGCACCAGCACACCAGCACAGCACAGGCACCAGCACAGGCACCAGCACAGCACAGGCACCAGCACAGCACAGGCACCAGCACAGCACAGGCACCAGCACAGGCACCAGCAGCACAGGCACCAGCACCAGCACAGGCACCAGCACAGCACAGGCACCAGCACAGGCACCAGCACAGCACAGGCACCAGCACAGGCACCAGCACAGGCACCAGCACAGCACAGGCACCAGCACAGGCAGGCACCAGCACAGCACAGGCACCAGCACAGGCACCAGCACAGGCACCAGCACCAGCACAGGCACCAGCACAGCACAGGCACCAGCACAGGCACCAGCACAGCACAGGCAGCACAGCACAGGCACCAGCACAGCACAGGCAGCACAGGCACAGCACAGGCACCAGCACAGGCAGCACAGGCACCAGCACAGGCACCAGCACAGCACAGGCACCAGCACAGCACAGGCAGCACAGCACAGGCAGCACAGCACAGGCACCAGCACAGCACAGGCACCAGCACAGGCACAGCACAGCACAGGCACCAGCACAGGCACCAGCACAGCACAGGCACCAGCACAGCACAGGCACCAGCACAGGCACCAGCACAGCACAGGCACCAGCACAGCACAGGCACCAGGCACAGCACAGGCACCAGCACAGGCACCAGCACAGCACAGGCACCAGCACAGCACAGGCACCAGCACAGGCACCAGCACAGCACAGGCACCAGCACAGCACAGGCACCAGCACAGGCACAGGCACCAGCACAGGCACCAGCACAGCACAGGCACCAGCACAGGCACCAGCACAGCACCAGCACAGGCACCAGCACAGGCACCAGCACAGCACAGGCACCAGCACAGGCACCAGCACAGGCACCAGCAGCACAGGCACCAGCACAGGCACCAGCACAGCACAGGCACCAGCACAGCACAGGCACCAGCACAGGCAGCACAGGCACCAGCACAGCACAGGCACACAGCACAGGCACCAGGCACCAGCACAGGCAGCCAGCACAGCACAGGCACCAGCACAGGCACCAGCACAGCACAGGCACCAGCACAGGCACCAGCACAGGCACCAGCACCAGCACAGCACAGGCACCAGCACAGCACAGGCACCAGCACAGCACAGGCACCAGCACAGGCACCAGCACAGGCACCAGCACAGCACAGGCAGCACAGCACAGCACAGGCACCAGCACAGCACAGGCACCAGCACAGCACAGGCACCAGCACAGCACAGGCACCAGCACAGCACCAGCACCAGCACAGCACAGCACAGCACAGGCACCAGCACAGGCACCAGCACAGGCACCAGCACAGGCACCAGCACAGCACAGGCACCAGCACAGCACAGGCACCAGCACAGCACAGGCACCAGCAGCCAGCACCAGCACAGGCACCAGCACAGGCACCAGCACAGCACAGGCACCAGCACAGGCACCAGCACAGCACAGGCACCAGCACAGGCACCAGGACAGGCACCAGCACAGCACAGGCACCAGCACAGGCACCAGCACAGCACAGGCACCAGCACAGGCACCAGCACAGGCACCAGCACAGCACAGGCACCAGCACAGCACAGGCACCAGCACAGCACAGGCACCAGCACAGGCACCAGCACAGGCACCAGCACAGCACAGGCACCAGCACAGCACAGGCACCAGCACAGGCACCAGCACAGCACAGGCACCAGCACAGCACAGGCACCAGCACAGCACAGGCACCAGCACAGCACAGGCACAGCACAGCACAGGCACCAGCACAGGCACCAGCACAGCACAGGCACCAGCACAGCACAGGCACCAGCACAGGCACCAGCACAGCACAGGCACCAGCACAGGCACAGCACAGGCACCAGCACAGGCACCAGCACAGGCACCAGCACAGCACAGGCACCAGCACAGGCACCAGCACAGCACAGGCACCAGCAGGCACCAGCACAGGCACCAGCACAGGCACCAGCACAGCACAGGCACCAGCACAGGCACCAGCACAGCACAGGCACCAGCACAGCACAGGCACCAGCACAGCACAGGCACCAGCACAGCACAGGCACCAGCACAGGCACCAGCACAGCACAGGCACCAGCACAGCACAGGCACCAGCACAGGCACCAGGCACCAGCACAGCACAGGCACCAGCACAGCACAGGCACCAGCACAGGCACCAGCACAGCACAGGCACCAGCACAGGCACCAGCACAGCACAGCACAGCACCAGGCACCAGCACAGGCACCAGCACAGCACAGGCACCAGCACAGGCACAGCACAGCACAGGCACCAGCACAGCACAGGCACCAGCACAGCACAGGCACCAGCACAGGCACCAGCACAGCACAGGCACCACCAGCACAGGCAGCACAGCACAGGCACCAGCACAGCACAGGCACCAGCACAGCACAGGCACCAGCACAGCACAGGCACCAGCACAGGCACCAGCACAGCACAGGCACCAGCACAGCACAGGCACCAGCACAGCACAGGCACCAGCACAGCACAGGCACAGCACAGCACAGGCACCAGCACAGGCAGCACAGGCACCAGCACAGGCCCAGCACAGCACAGGCACCAGCACAGGCACCAGCACAGCACAGGCACCAGCACAGCACAGGCACCAGCACAGGCACCAGCACAGGCACCAGCACAGCACAGGCACCAGCACAGGCACCAGCACAGGCACCAGCACAGCACAGGCACCAGCACAGCACAGGCACCAGCACAGGCACCAGCACAGGCACCAGCACAGCACAGGCACCAGCAGACATGAGTCAAACTGAAGCAAAGCCCAGCAGCAGCAGCAGCAGCTCCTCCTCCAGCCCTCACTTTGTCACTGAGAGCACAGCAGAGGGGCCTGCATGCCCTGAGGGATCATGGAACTGTCCTCCCTGCCATCAGAGGTAGTGCAGAGTGGCTTCCAAATCAAATGTCCCTCAGGACAGTCCCTGACTTTTCTTCTCATTAATACTCCAAGGAACTCTCCTCCTCTATTTCCTTTGTCCTAATGCACTCACTGCTTCTCTCCTGCCCTCCCAGGGCTGCAACAGGGGCTGCAGCCAGAGCAGGGTGGGCAGCAGGGCAGCAGAGGGGATTCTGCCCCTGGGCTCTGCTCTGCTCAGACCTCACCTCCAACCCTGCCTCCAGCTCTGCTGTCCCCAGCAGAGGAGGACACAAAGCTGCTGGAGAGAGGCCAGAAGAGGCCACAGAGATGCTCCAAGGGCTGGAGCAGCTCTGCTGTGAGCACAGGCTGAGGCAGCTGGGGCTGTGCAGCCTGCAGAGGAGAAGGCTCCAGGGGCACCTCAGAGCTGCTGCCAGCACCTGAAGGGATCCTGCAGGAAGCTGCAGAGAGACTTTTGCTGAGGGGGTCTGAGCCAGGCCAAGGGGCAATGGTTTGGAGCTGAGGCAGAGCAGGGTTAGAGTGGAGCTGAGGAAGAAGTTCTTCAGTGTGAGGCTGGGGAGACTCTGGCACAGGGAGGCTGTGGCTGCCTCCTGCCTGGGGGTGTTGAAGGCCAGGCTGGATGAGGCCTTGAGCAACCTGTGCTGGTGGGAGGTGTCCTTGCCTGTAGTGAGGAAAATAGAATAGAATAGAATAGAATAGAATAGAATAGAATAGAATAGAACAGAATAGAATAGAATTAACCAGGTTGGAAAAGACCTTTGAGATCATCAAGTCCAATCTATCCCCCAGCACCATCTGATCAACTCAACCATGGCACCAAGGGCCTCATCCAGGCTCTTCCTAAACACCTCCAGGGATGGTGACTCCACCACCTCCCTGGGCAGCACCTCCCAAGGGCCAATCTCTCTTGCTGGGAAGAATTTCTTCCTCACCTCCAGCCTGAACCTCCCCTGGCACAGCTTGAGACTGTGTCCTCTTGTTCTGCTGCTGGGTGCCTGGGAGATGAGACCAACCCCCTCATGCTGGATCTGAGGAACACTTTCTTTCCTGAAATGGTTGTCAAGGGCTGGCCCAGGCTGCCCAGAGCAGTGGTGGAGTCCCCATCCCTAGAGGGGCTTCAAAGCTGTGTAGGTGTGGTGCTGAAGGCCATGGCTGAGTGGTGCCTGGCAGTACCAGGGTAAGGGTTGGACTCCATGACCTTAAAAACCATTCTGTGATCCTCTGGACTGCCAAACCTCATCCCCTGCCTGGTCACTCAGGAAGGCTCTTCTCATACTCTTCACCATCATCATGGAAACTCTTCACCTTAACCCTGCTCCTGGAGGGCCAGAGGTTCCCCTTGACTGCCAACAAGGACAGGAGTGCAGGAGCAAAGGCAGCAGCTGGCTTTGTTCTGCAGACACAGATGTGCTCAAGAGTTGGTTGGATTTGGTTTTTCTGCTAACTGGGAGGTTTCTCACTCACTGCACTCCTGTGTTGCTATGGCAGCCTAAGACGCAGCACAGCAGTTTCCAGCCAGCAGCTCAGACTCCAAGCTGCAGCTCCTCTTTCCCAGCACTGATTCACAAAATGAGAAACAAAGCCAGGAGAGAAAAGAGAAACCTTCCACTCAACACCAGGGCAAAAAGTTCCCAGTTTCCTGTTCTTGACCCAAAGGAGCTGCTTGGTCATCACAGAAATAATGAGATGGATGTGTGAGCAGCTCAGCACCTCCCTTCCTTGGTGCCCTTTAGCAGGTCAGTGAACCCTGCCTGCCCCAGAGGCAGCCTCTGCCAGGGCTTGCAGAAGATCCAAACCAGAGCCTCCCTTCAGCAGCTGCTGATCACAGAACCACAGAATGCCAGGGGTGAAAGGGACCTCCAGAGCTCACCCAGTCCCAGCCCCTGCCAGAGCAGGGTCACCCAGGGCAGGGCACCCAGAGCACATCTAGGTGGGCTTGGAAAGGCTCCAGAGCAGGAGACTCCACAACCTCTCTGGGCAGCCTGCTCCAGGGCTCAGCACCCTCACACCAAAGAAGCTTCTCCACATGTTGGGGTGGAACCTCCTGGCTTCCAGCTTGTCCCTGCTGCTCCCTGTCCTATCACTGGGCACCACCACACAGAGACTGGCCCCTTCCTCGAGACCCCTGAGGTCACCAAGGCCAAGCTCACCCAGAGCTCACAGTGCCACCACTGAGCTCTGGCCACAGCCATTAAACCACGTCCCTCAGCACCACATCTCTGTTGTCCCTTGTCCTGTCACTGGGCACCACCTCACAGAGCCTGGCTCCTTCATCCTGATCCCTCCCCTCAGGTATTTACAGATCAGACCTCCTCTCAGCCTTCTCTCCAGACTGAACAGCCCCAGGGCTCTCAGCCTCTCCTCCTCACACAGATGTTCCAGGCCCTTCAGCATCCTCACAGCCTCTGCTGGACACTCTCTGGTATATCCCTGTCCCTCTTGAACTGGGAGCCCAGGGCTGGACACAGAACTCCAGATGTGATCTCAGCAGGGCAGTGCAGAGGTGGAGGAGAAGCTGCCTTGACCTGCTGGCCATGCTCTTAGTGCACCCCAGAAGCACAAAGCTGATGCCCTGCTTTGTGACCCAGGGAAGCAGCTCCCTCTTTCCCCCAGGAACCTCTCTCATGAACTGAAAAATCCTGAGCTGCATCTTCCTAAAACACAGCAGAGAGCTGGTTTTCTGCTTCCCAGCCTTCTTGGCAGGACAATGGTTGGAATGTAGATAAAAAGCAGGCAGCTCTCATCCCCCAGACCTTTTCCCCTATCAGGCTGCTAGTGTGCCCCGTTCAGGCCCCACTGGAGCAAACAAAGACAAGCCCTGCCTGCCAGGAGTGCCACCAGCGGCTCCTGCCACGCTGAGGTGGGAATCCTTCGCCACCCCAGGCTGAGGGAACACAGAGACAAGGAGCTCTGTAGGTTAGGAGCTCCTTTTAAAGGCCATCAGCTGGACTTGGTGATCCTGAGGGTCTTCTCCAACCTGAATGTTCCTCTGATCCTCTGACTGTGTGATGCTCTGACTGTGGGATCCTCTGACTGTGATCCTGTGACTGTGTGATCCTCTCATTCTGTGATCCTCTGACTGTGTGATCCTCTGTGTGAGCCTCTCATTCTGTGATCCTCTGACTGTGATCCTCTGACTGTGTGATCCTCTCATTCTGTGACTGTGTGATTCTCTCATTCTGTGGTCCTCTGACTGTGGTCCTCTGACTGTGATCCTCTGACTGTGTGATCCTCTGACTGTGATCCTCTGACTGTGTGATCCTCTGACTGTGATCCTCTGACTGTGTGATCCTCTCATTCTGGGACTGTGTGATCCTCTCATTCTGGGACTGTGTGATTCTCTCATTCTGTGGTCCTCTGACTGTGATCCTCTGACTGTGTGATCCTCTGACTGTGTGATCCTCTGACTGTGATCCTCTGTGTGATCCTCTCATTCTGTGACTGTGTGATCCTCTCATTCTGTGATCCTCTGACTGTGTGATCCTCTGACTGTGATCCTCTGACTGTGTGATCCTCTGATTCCCTCATTCTGTCCTTTGCAAACCTTCCCCATGTTTCCATGGACTACTGGGAGGATAGAAAGGAGCCCCAGCCCAGGACTTCGGTGTGGATGGACCCATCCTGCTGCCAGCAGCAGCATTAACTCCTCAGCTAGGTAATGCACGTGCAGTGCTCGCTTTGCAAGAGAGGCAGGGCTGCTCCTCACATCTAAATACCACCCCCAGCTGCAGGGCAGATTGACAAGGGGACAGACAGACAGAGGCTGCTCAGCAGGTTTGCTGACGATACCAAGCTGGGAGCCTTGGCTGAGACACCTGAGGGCTGTGTGAGACCTGGGCAGGCTGAGAGCTGGGCAGAGAGGAACCTGCTGAGGCTCAACAAGGAGAGGAGCAGAGTGCTGCAGCTGGGCAGGAACCCTCAGCCTCCTCTTCTCCAGGCAGAACACCCCCAGCTCCCTCAGCTGCTCCTCCCCAGCCCTGATCTCCAGACCCTTCCCCAGCTATGTTGCCTTTCTCTGGACCCCCTCCAGCACCTCAATGTCCTTCTTGGAGGGAGGGCCCCAAAAGTGAACCCAGGATTTGAGGGGTGGCCGCACCAGGGCCCAGTTCAGGGGGACAATCCCTGCCCTGCTCCTGCTGGCCACACCATTGCTGATCCAGGCCACACTGCTGGTGGCCTTCCTGGCCACCTGGGCACACCCTGGCTCCTGTTCAGACAGCTGTCAACCCATACCCCCTGTCTGCCAGGCAACTTTCCAGCCACTCTGCCCTGAGCCCCAGTATGTGGAACATTGTCAGGTGTCTGTGTTCAGACTCCAAGTGGCAAGGAGCAATTGCACCTAGCTCTACAAAGAGGTCCAAAGTGGTGGTTCAGACTCACAGCCCAGCAGGGAGCTGACAGCCAAGCTCCAGCATCCCTACAGAACTGGGCAGAGGTGAAAGGGTGCAGAAAGCCTGAGGATCTAGGTTGAGATCTCTCACCCATGGTGAAGGAGAGATGCAGGGGGAAGAAGACAATCTGGCAAGGGAAAGCTGACCAAGGGTGCTGCCAACTACAGGCTCACAGCTGGGGGTGACCACTGTGAGGCTGCTGCTGGAGCAGAGTGGTTTGGAAGTCACCAGAAGCTGTCCAGAGAAGGGCCACGAGGAGGAGCAGAGGGCTGGAGCTGCTCTGCTCTGCAGACAGCCTGAGAGAGTTGGGGTTAGAATAGAATAGAATAGAATAGAATAGAATAGAATAGAATAGAATAGAATAGAATAGAATAGAATAGAATAGAATAGAATAGAATAGACCAGGTTGGAAGAGACCTTCAAGATCATTGAGTCCAACCTGTCACCCAGCACCATCAAATCAAATAACACATGGCACCAAGCACCCCATCAAGTCTCCTCCTGAACACCTCCAGGCATGGTGACTCCACCACCTCCCTGGGCAGCACATTCCCATGGGCAATCACTCTCTCTGTGTAGAACGTCTTCCTAACCCCCAGCCTAAACCAGCTTGAGACTGTGTCCTCTTGTTCTGCTGCTGGCTGCCTGGCAGAAGAGACCAACCCCCACCTGGCTACAACCTCCCTGCAGGGAGTTGCAGAGAGCAATGAGGTCTCCCCTGACCCTCCTCCTCTCCAGGCTAAGCAACCCCAGCTCCCTCAGCCTCTCCTCCCAGGGCTGTGCTCCAGACCCCTCCCCAGCTTTGTTGCCCTTCCCTGGACACCTTCCAGCAGCTCAACATCTTTCCTAACCTGAGGAGCCCAGAACTGGACACAGGACTCAAGGTGTGGCCTAACCAGTGCAGTGTACAGGGGCAGAATGACCTGGCAAGGTCCCTCTGCAAAGCCCTTGTTGTGCAGGCTGGAGAGGAGAAGGCTCCCAGGAGACCTTCTGGTGGCCTTCCAGGACCTGAAGGGGGCTCCAAGAAAGCTGGAGAGGGACTTTGGAGGGTGTCAGGGAGGGATAGGACTGGGGGGGATGGAGCAGAACTAGAAGTGGGGAGATTGAGATTGGCTGTGAGGAAGAAGTTGTTGCCCAGGAGGGTGGTGAGAGCCTGGCACAGGCTGCCCAGGGAGGTGGTGGAAGCCTCCTGCCTGGAGGTGTTTGCAGCCAGGCTGGAGGTGGCTGTGAGCAACCTGCTGTGGTGTGAGGTGCCCCTGCCCATGGCAGGGGTTGGGACTGGCTGAGCCCTGAGGTCCCTTCCAGCCCTGATGATCCTGTGATTCCATGGTTCTGCCTAGCAGAGCAGTGGCAGTGGGCTGGGCTCCCAGAGGCTTTCTGAGCCCCCTCGCTGGTCACCACATCTCTCTGTTAGAGGCAGCAGTGGCACTGCACTGCTGATGCCCCCCACAGACTCCTGCTCCTCAGCACTGCCCTGCACTGGTCCATCTGCTTGCAGCTCTGATCCTTCCTCAGCTGAGGAATCACAGCAAGAAGATAATTTCAATGAAAACTCACATAAAATTCCCATTTCCTCCAGTGCATGAATCCAAGTTATTATCTCCAAGCACCACTGCAGCCAGCTCTAATTTTGCTGCTGAATGAGCAGCAACAGTTTAAAGCATTCTGGCCACAGAAAGCCCCAAACCTGGCTCAAAAGAGGAGGCCATGCCCAGGCCTGACCTCCTGACCCTGATGGCCATACTTGGTCTCCACCCCTTGGGGCAGGATTTTTCCCTCTCTGCAGCACTGCACAGCTACTTTGGGCTGCACCCTGGCAGCATGGGGAATGGTGCCACAGCCAGCTGGCAGTGGTGTCCCCAGGGATCAGAGCTGGGCCCCAGCCTGTTCAATATCTCTATTGATGATCTGGAGGAGGGGATGGAGTCCATCATGAGTAAGTTTGCAGATGTCACCAAGCTGGGGGCAGGAGTTGAGCTGTTAGAGGGTAGGAGAGCTCTGCAGAGGGACCTTGACAGGCTGGACAGATGGGCAGAGGCCAAGGGCAGGAGACTGAACACATCCAAGTGCCAGATGCTGCACATTGGCCACAGCAACCCCAGGCAGTGCTACAGGCTGGGGGCAGAGTGGCTGAGAGCAGCCAGGCAGAGAGGGACCTGGGGGTGCTGGTGGACAGCAGCTGAACAGGAGCCAGCAGTGTGTCCAGGCAGCCCAGAAGGCCAAGGGCATCCTGGCCTGCAGCAGGAACAGTGTGGCCAGCAGGAGCAGGGAGGTCATTCTGCCCTGTGCTCAGCACTGCTTAGGCCACATCTGGAGTCCTGTGTCCAGTTCTGGGCTCCTCAGGTTAGGAAAGATGTTGAGCTGCTGGAAGGTGTCCAGAGAAGGGCAACAAGGCTGGGGAGGGGTCTGGAGCACAGCCCTGGGAGGAGAGGCTGAGGGAGCTGGGGTTGCTTAGCCTGGAGAAGAGGAGGCTCAGGGGAGACCTTCTTGCTCTCTACAACTACCTGCAGGGAGGTTGTAGCCAGGTGGGGGTTGGTCTCTTCTGCCAGGCAGCCAGCACCAGAACAAGAGGACACAGTCTCAGGCTGCACCAGGGGAGGTTTGGGCTGCATGTTAGGAAGACATTCTTCCCAGCAAGAGAGATTGGCCCTTGCAGCCCACAGCACTGCTTCCATCACCTGAGAGCAGGGGAGGAGAGGCACTCTGCACTCTCTTCCTGCCAGCTCCTGCCTGCACACTGCCCTGCAGGAGAGTGCTCAGAGTAGAGCAAAGTTTTAAGGTGTGATTTGCTATGGGCAGCACTGTCCTGTGGGAGAGGCTGAAACCTGATGGCTCCCAGGTCACTCTGCTTTGCTTCCTGCCAACACAGGCAGGGAATGCCAAACCATTCTCATTCCTGCAGTGGAATCTGAATGGAGTCTTAGGGGTAAACAGGATTCCAGGTACCATTTTCCCCCTGCACTGCTGTGCTCTCAGCTCTCATCAGACATTCCAGGGAAGCAGCTCCTCAGCACTTTTGCCTTTGCTTTTTTCCTGTTATTTCATTAGGCCTCAAACCAAAACCATTTCTGCACAAATCATTTCATGCACTTCAAGGCTTCCATCTCAGCTTGCTCCTGAAAACAGAGAAGCATTTAAAACACTCTGCCCAGGGAGAATCAGCAAACCAGAGGATTGGATCTGCTTTGGGAAAGGCCTTTGAGATCATCCAGTCCAGCCAGCAACCCAGCCCCACCATGGCCCCAGGTGCCATGGGCACAGGGGTCTGGAGCACCTCCAGGCATGGGGACTCCACCACCTCCCTGGGCAGCCTCTGCCAGTCCCTGACCACTCTGGCACCAAAGACATTTTGCCTCCACTCCAACCTCAGCCTCCCCTGGCACAGTTTCAGGCCAGTCCATAGAATCAATAAGGTTGGAAAAGACCTCAGAGCTCATCAAGTCCAACCTGTCACCCAACACCTCCTGACAACTAAACCATGGCTCCAAGGGCCTCATCCAGTCCCCTCTTGAACACCTCCAGGGATGGTGACTCCACCACCTCCCTGGGCAGCACATCCCAAGGGCCAATCTCTCTTGCTGGGAAGAATTTCTTCCTCACCTCCAGCCTGAACCTCCCCTGGCACAGCTTCAGACTGTGTCCTCTTGTTCTGGTGCTGGCTGCCTGGCAGAAGAGACCAACCCCCACCTGGCTACAACCTACCTGCAGGGAGTTGTAGAGAGCAATGAGGTCTCCCCTGAGCCTCCTCTTCTCCAGGCTAAGCAACCCCAGCTCCCTCAGCCTCTCCTCACAGGGCTGTGCTCCAGACCCCTCCCCAGCCTCATTGCCCTTCTCTGGACACCTTCCAGCAAGTCAACATCTTTCCTAACCTGAGGGGCCCAGAACTGGACACAGGACTCCAGGTGTGGCCTCAGCAGTGCTGAGCACAGGGCACAATGAGCATCCAAAGTCAGTTGTGTTTCTAAGAGGAGACACAGTCAGAGGTCAGTGTGGTGCCTCTGCTGCCATTCCCTTCCACACAGACTCACAGGTGGCACTGGGCTGGAAGGAGCCTCCAAGGGCATCTTGTCCAAGCCCTGCAGGCAGCAGGGACACCTCCAGCCAGAGCAGGCTGCACAGGGACACAGCCAGGCTGAGCTTGGATGGCTCCAGGGACAGGACCTCAACCACCTCCCTGTGCAGCCTGTTCTGGAGTCTCACCACCCTCATGGGGAAGACTTTCTTCCTAATATCCAGCCTAAATCTGCCCTCCTGAAGCTTTAATCCTCATCCTATCCCCACAGCCCCTTCTGAACAGTCCCTCCCCAGCTGCCTGCAGCTCCCCTGCAGATACTGAAATGCAGCTCTGAGGTCTGCCTGGAGCCTTCTCCTCTCCAGGCTCAACAGACTCTTCTCAGCCTGTCCCCATAGCAGAGGTTCTCCACACCACTGATCATCTTTGTAGCCTCCTCTGGAGCCTCTCCAGCAGCTCCAGGTCTCTTGTGCTGGGTTCCCACAGCTGGACACAGCCCTGAAGGTGAGGAGCCCAGAGCAGAGGGGCAGGATCCTCTCTCTCCATGTCTGGCAATGGGCACTGGCAGCACAGAAGGCCAAGGGCAGCCTGAGGCTGCCTTTGGCCTTCTGTGCTGCCAGTGCCCATTGCTGGCTCCTGCCCAGCTTCTCCCCCCCAGCACCCCCAAGGCCTTCTCTGCAGGGCTGCTCTCAGCCTCACCCTGCCCCAGCCTGCACTGGTCTCCAGCTCCAGATTCCCAGCCCTGTGTGCAGGACCGTTCCTGGCTTTTCAGGGTGCAAGGACTGCCAGTTTCAGCTGTTTGTGTGCAAGACTGCCTTGCTCCAAAGCTCTGATTCCCACCTCAGCACAGGTGGAAGCTGACCTGGTTTCATCAGCCTCAGGTCAGGAAATGCAGCTGGCAACTGATGCCAGCTGAGAGCAGCAGCACTGCCAGGTTGCAGCCACGGTGCCCAGCGTCACCCAGCAGGTAGGAAGAAGTTCTGTTGCTGTGTTTCTGTGCACTGGGTGAATGCAAGCACCTGGCAGCACTGCTGGAGTGCTAATGAATGGTACTTGAGTGGATCAAGCTGAGACAGAGCCACAGAACGATTCTTGGCTTGGAATTCTTGGCTTGGAAGAGACCTTTGAGATCTCCAAGTCCAAGCACTCACCCAGAGCTCACAATCCACCACAGCTGCTGAGCCACCCTGCCTGAGAACCCTTGATGGGAAGAAACCTCTCCTAATATCCGACCTGAACCTCCCCTGGCACTGCTTGATGCTGCTTCCTGTTGTCCTGTCACTTGTTGCATGTGAGAAGAGCCCAACCCCCACCTGGCTCCAGCCTCCTCTCAGGGAGCTGTGGAGAGCAATGAGGTCTCCCTCAGCCTCCTCTGCTCCAGGCTGAACACCCCCAGCTCCCTCAGCTGCTCCTCCCCAGCCCTGTTCTCCAGACCCTTCCCCAGCTTGGTTGCCCTTCTCTGGACCTGCTCCAGCAACTCAATGTCTTTCTTGGGGTGAGGGCCCCAAAACTGAACCCAGGACTCAAGGTGTGGCCTGCACAGTGCTGATTAGAGGGGGACAATCCCATCCCTCGGCCTGCCTGGCCATGCTGTTCCTGATCCAAGCCAGGATGCTTTTGGCCACCTGAGCTCACCTTCAGCTGGCCAGCAACCAACCCCCCCGGTCCTTCTCCACAGAGCAGCCCTCCTGCCTCTCTGCCCCAAGCCTGTGATGCTGCTTGGGGTTGTTGTGGTCCAAGTGCAGCACTCGGCACTTGACCTTATTGAATCTCATCCTGCTGGCCTCAGCCCGTGGATGTGACCTGGCCTCAGCCCATGGATGTGACCTGGCCTCAGCCCATGACCTGGCCTCAGCCCATGACCTGGCCTCAGCCCATGGATGTGACCTGGCCTCAGCCCGTGGATGTGACCTGGCCTCAGCCCATGGATGTGACCTGGCCTCAGCCCATGGATGTGACCTGGCCTCAGCCCATGACCTGGCCTCAGCCCATGGATGTGACCTGGCCTCAGCCCATGGATGTGACCTGGCCTCAGCCCATGGATGTGACCTGGCCTCAGCCCGTGGATGTGACCTGGCCTCAGCCCATGACCTGGCCTCAGCCCATGGATGTGACCTGGCCTCAGCCCATGGATGTGACCTGGCCTCAGCCCGTGACCTGGCCTCAGCCCGTGGATGTGACCTGGCCTCAGCCCATGACCTGGCCTCAGCCCATGGATGTTACCTGGCCTCAGCCCATGGATGTGACCTGGCCTCAGCCCGTGGATGTGACCTGGCCTCAGCCCATGACCTGGCCTCAGCCCATGGATGTGACTCAGCCTCAGGATGTGACCTGGCCTCAGCCCGTGGATGTGACCTGGCCTCAGCCCATGGATGTGACCTGGCCTCAGCCCATGACCTGGCCTCAGCCCATGGATGTGACCTGGCCTCAGCCCATGGATGTGACCAGGCCTCAGCCCATGACCTGGCCTCAGCCCGTGACCTGGCCTCAGCCCATGGATGTGACCTGGCCTCAGCCCATGACCTGGCCTCAGCCCATGGATGTGACCTGGCCTCAGCCCATGGATGTGACCTGGCCTCAGCCCGTGACCTGGCCTCAGCCCGTGGATGTGACCTGGCCTCAGCCCATGGATGTGACCAGGCCTCAGCCCATGGATGTGACCTGGCCTCAGCCCGTGACCTGGCCTCAGCCCATGGATGTGACCTGGCCTCAGCCCATGACCTGGCCTCAGCCCACGGATGTGACCTGGCCTCAGCCCATGACCTGGCCTCAGCCCATGGATGTGACCTGGCCTCAGCCCATGGATGTGGCCTCAGCCCATGGATGTGACCTGGCCTCAGCCCATGGATGTGACCTGGCCTCAGCCCATGGATGTGACCTGGCCTCAGCCCATGACCTGGCCTCAGCCCATGGATGTGACCTCAGCCCATGGATGTGACCTGGCCTCAGCCCGTGGATGTGACCTGGCCTCAGCCCATGGTGACCTGGCCTCAGCCCATGGATGTGACCTGGCCTCAGCCCATGACCTGGCCTCAGCCCATGGATGTGACCTGGCCTCAGCCCATGGATGTGACCTGGCCTCAGCCCGTGACCTGGCCTCAGCCCATGGATGTGACCTGGCCTCAGCCCATGGATGTGACCTGGCCTCAGCCCATGACCTGGCCTCAGCCCATGACCTGGCCTCAGCCCATGGATGTGACCTGGCCTCAGCCCATGACCTGGCCTCAGCCCATGGATGTGACCTGGCCTCAGCCCATGGATGTGACCTGGCCTCAGCCCATGACCTGGCCTCAGCCCATGGATGTGACCTGGCCTCAGCCCATGGATGTGACCTGGCCTCAGCCCATGGATGTGACCTGGCCTCAGCCCATGACCTGGCCTCAGCCCATGGATGTGACCTGGCCTCATGACCTGGCCTCAGCCCACGGATGACCTGGCCTCAGCCCATGGATGTGACCTGGCCTCAGCCCATGACCTGGCCTCAGATGGATGTGACCTGGCCTCAGCCCATGGATGTGACCTGGCCTCAGCCCGTGACCTGGCCTCAGCCCATGGATGTGACCTGGCCTCAGCCCGTGACCTGGCCTCAGCCCGTGGATGTGACCTGGCCTCAGCCCATGACCTGGCCTCAGCCTATGGATGTGACCTGGCCTCAGCCCATGACCTGGCCTCAGCCCACGGATGTGACCTGGCCTCAGCCCATGGATGTGACCTGGCCTCAGCCCATGACCTGGCCTCAGCCCGTGGATGTGACCTGGCCTCAGCCCATGGATGTGACCTGGCCTCAGCCCGTGACCTGGCCTCAGCCCGTGGATGTGACCTGGCCTCAGCCCATGACCTGGCCTCAGCCTATGGATGTGACCTGGCCTCAGCCCGTGACCTGGCCTCAGCCCATGACCTGGCCTCAGCCCATGGATGTGACCTGGCCTCAGCCCATGACCTGGCCTCAGCCCACGGATGTGACCTGGCCTCAGCCCATGACCTGGCCTCAGCCCATGACCTGGCCAGGTCCCTCTGCAGAGCCTCCCTGCCACCCACCCTGCCTGCTGTCACCTGCAAGCGATGCTGCTCTGCTCCACAGCACAGACTTGAGCTGTGTTTGGTGGTGCTCAGGCCCCTGGAGAAGATCCTTTTCTCATGACCTCGCCACTCAGGAGAGCAGTTGGACACCATATGGTGCTGCTGGTGGGCAGGGTGAGGCAGGGAGGGAAAGGCTCAGCACATTTGATTTGGAACACTTCCTGTGCTGGTGCAGGTGCAGGGTAGGATCCAGTTCACATCCTCCTCAGCCCAGCAGCTTTAGCCAGTCTGGAGTCAGGCTCAGCAGTGGCAGCAGCCAGGAAGGACATCCTGCAGAGCAGCAGTAGCAAGGAACATTTGGTGATGACAGCACGAGGGGAGGAAGAGGAGCCTGAGGCTAGACAGGAAGAACACGGCAGTGCAGGGCTAGGCTCAGCAGGAGCTCTGGCCCAGGGGCAGCCCCCACAGTGAGCCCAGCAGCTCCTGGCTGAACACAGGGAGCCTCCATATGCCACAGGGAGAGAGCATCCTGTCTTGGTGCATCTCAAGGTATCATCATAGTACCATAGAATCAGTCAGGGTTGGAAGGGACCACCAGGATCATCCAGTTCCAACCCCACTGCCATGGGCAGGGACACCCCACACTAGATCAGCCTGGCCAGAGCCTCGTCCAGCCTGGGCTTAAACACCTCCAGGGACGGGGCCTCAACCACCTCCCTGGATAACCCATTCCAGGGCTTCACCACTCTCATGGGGAAGAACTTCTTCCTCACCTCCAGCCTGAATCTCCCCATCTCCAGCTTCATTCCATTCCCCCTAGTCCTATCACTGCCTGAGATCCTGAGCAGTCCCTCCCCAGCCTTCCTGTAGTCCCCTTCAGATCCTGGAAGGCCACAATGAGGTCACCTCGGAGCCTTCTCTTCTCCAGACTGAACAGCCCCAACTCCTTCAGTCTGTCCTCACAGGAGAGGTGCTCCAGCCCTCTGATCATCCTCGTGGCCCTGCTCTGGACACCTTCCAGCACCTCCAGATCCCTCTTGCAATAGGGGCTCCAGAACTGGAGGCAGTACTCCAGGTGGGGTCTCACCAGAGCTGAGCAGAGGGGGAGAATCCCCTCCCTTGCCCTGCTGGCCACACTTCTCCTGCTGCAGCCCAGGAGCTGATTGGCTTTCCGGGCTGCAAGTGCACACTGAGAGCTCCTGTTGAGCTTCTCCTCCCCCAGCACCCCCAAGTTTCTCTCCTCAGGGCTGCTCTCCAGCCAGTCCCTGCCCAGCCTGGAGTTGTGCCTGGGATTGCCTCCACCCAGCTGCAGGACCCTGCCCTTGGTCTTGTTGAAGCTCCTGAGGCTGGCTTGTGCCCACCTCTCCAGCCTGTCCAGGTCCCTCTGGATGGATCCCTTCCCTCCAGCCTGTCTGCTGCACCACTCACCTTGGTGTCCCTGCTCCTGCTGAGCCCTGCAGGCAGAGGAAGGCTTGAGCCCCCAAGCAGTCTCCCACAAAGCCCCCAGCTTTGGAAGCCTTGTCCCATGCTTGCAGGGACTCACCAGCATTAGCCAGTTCCAGGTTCTCCCCACTCAGCAGCTGCTGCACAGCTGTCTCACCTCACCACCTACAGCTGCCAGGTGACACATCTGTGGGTACCCAGAGAGGCAGCTCTCAGCATTCATGTCCCTAGGGCACTCCCACATCACAGCACACAACCCCCAGGAGCCCTGCCCAGCTTGGGGAAGTGAATGCAGCCATCTGGGTGGATTAGAAGGGCTGAGGTTAGTAGGTCAGAGAGGTTCTCCTCCCCCTCTGCTCTGCCCTGCTGAGGCCACAGCTGGAAGCTTGTGTCCAGTTCTGGGCCCCTCAGGTCAGGAAGGGCCTCAGGAACTGCTGCAGAGAGTCCAGCACAGAGCCACAGAGCTGCTGCAGGCAGTGCAACATCTTCCTCAGGAGGAGAGCCTGAGGGAGCTGAGGGCTCTGGAGCTTGGAGAGGAGGAGCCTGAGAGGTGAGCTCCTTGCTGGGGATAAAGCTGTGCAGGGGCAGTGCCCAGAGGCTGGAGCCAGGCTCTGCTGGGGGCTGCCCAATGCCAGCACAAGGGGCAGTGGTGGAAGCTGAGGCAGAGGAAGTGCCATGGACACAGGAGGAAGCATTTTGTCCCTGTGAGGGTGCCAGAGCCCTGGAGCAGGCTGCCCAGGGGGGCTGTGGAGGCTCGTTCTGTGGCCACCTTCCAGCCCCACCTGGATGTGTTCCTGTGTGCCCTGCCCTGGGTGACCCTGCCCTGGCAGGGGCTTGGACTGGGGCATCTCTGGAGGTCCCTCCCAGCCCCTGACGTTCTGTGACTCTGTGTTCTCAGCAGAGCAGCTCCTGCAGCCACAGGAAAGAGAGAACCAAGGCCAGCCACAGCCACAGCTCAGAGAGCAAAGCAGAGCCACATGGAGAGCTGTGTGCAGCCCAGCTGCTGGCACCCCCAGACAGCACAGGGGGAAAGGAAGCTTGCAGGCTCAGTACACTGCCTTCAGAGCAAGGCTCTTCCGGGCTCATCCCAGAAGAAATCACAGAATGGTAGAGGTTGGAAGGGGCCTCCAGAGATCCCCCAGTTCAGGCCCCTGCCAGAGCAGGGTGACCCAGGGCAGGGCACACAGGAACACATCCAGGTGGGGTTGAAAGCCTCTAGAGCAGGAGACTCCACAGCCTCTCCGGGCAACCTGCTCCAGGGCTCAGCACCCTCACAGCAAAGAAGTTTCTCCTCATGCTGAGGTGGAACCTTCTGGGTTGCAGTCTGTGTCCATTGCTCCTTGTCCTGTCAGCAAACACCACTGGAAAGAGACTCACACCTTCACCTTGAACCCTCCCTCATCCCACAGGTACCCCCTGGGGACACACAAGCATACACTCAGTGCACCAAGAAGGACAGGAAGGGAAGGGGCATCTCCAGGATTGCCAAGGCATTGCTGCCAGCCTTGCTCTGGGCCATTGCCCCATTACCCAGGCAGGTGGTGGAGTCACCAACCCTGGAAGTGCTCAGGAAATGTGTGGCCATGGCACTGCAGGATGTGGTTTAAGGGATTTCAGCTCAAGAAGGGCAATTTGAGACTGGAGATGAGGAAGGAATTGTTGAGAGTGAGGCTGGGCAGACTCTGTCCCAGGCTGCCCAGGAGGCTGTGGCTGCCTCCTGCCTGGAGGTGCTGAAGGCCAGGCTGGATGAGGCCCTGAGCAGCCTGTGCTGGTGGGAGGCGTCCCTGCCCATGGCAGGGGGCTGGAGCTGGATGAGCTTGAAGGTCCCTTCCAACCCAACCCCTTCCAGGGTCTCATGATTCCATGGTTCAATGCCCCTGGTGGTCTTGGGCTGGTGGTTGGAGTCAATGATCTCAGAGGTCTCTTCCAGCTGAAATGATTCCCTGATTCTGTACTGCAGGCTTCAAACGAAAGAGGCTCTGGAGGACATAAGAGGCCTTAAGATGGTGACTGGGGAATCAGCTTCACCCCAGCATCTCCACAGCTAAGCACTGCTCAGTTTGGAAAGCAGGAAGTGTGTCAACAGCATAAGAGAGCTGAAGGCAGCAGATGAACCCTGAAGGGGTTAACAGAGAATTTAGTGTGACTCAGTGCCACAGCAGAAATGGTCAGCAGGGAGCAGGGCTCCTCCAGAGCCAGGCAAGTCCCTTCTGAACACAGATGACAGCACACAGCATAACTGGCTGACTGCCTAGGGAGAGATGGACAGGGAGAGAGAAATGTGACAACTAAATACATCTTGAACATAATGACAGCTTCACACATGGCACTGGGGGTCCCTCCCAGGGGCATCCTGTCCAAGCCCTGCAGGCAGCAGGGACAGCTCCAGCCAGAGCAGGCTGCACAGGGACACAGCCAGGCTGAGCTTGGATGGCTCCAGGGATGGAGCCTCAAGCACCTCCCTGGGCAGCCTGTGCCAGTGTCTCCCCAGCCTCCCTGTGCAGAGCTTCCTCCTGATGTCCAACCTGACTCTGCCCTGCTCCACTTCCAAACCCTTGTCCCTTGGCCTATCCCCACAGCCCCTTCTGAGCAGTCCCTCCCCAGCTGCCTGCAGCCCCCCTGCAGGGATTGAACTGCAGCTCTGAGGTCTCCCTGGAGCCTTCCATCCTCCAGGCTGACCAACCCCAGTTCTTTCAGCCTGGCTCCAGCTCCTGGACTGTGCTCAGGTCACTGAGCTGATTTTGCAGCCTCCTGCCTGTAAGATTATCTCTGATGTAGAGTTTTGATCCTTGCATGCAGGATACTCCCTAAGGTAAACAGAGCCTGCTCCAATATTGGCTATCCATTAATCCCCCCTGCTGCTTCCAGCTCCCAGCTTTGTCTGTGGAAATGCTTTTCCACTGCAGCTTCACAAATGCCTTTATTTTGAACAGCTTTTGAACACTGCAACACTTTGAACACCTTCTCCATTTAGTTCTGGTTTTCACTTGTGGTGACCCAGCTGCATTCTTTCAGACTTTCTGTTTGTGATGGGAATAGATTTTTCCACAAGACCAAATCAGATTAAACCATTTCAAAAGCAGCATGGCCAGAGATGGAGGTGGTTCTGCCCCTCTGCTCTGCTCTGCTGAGACCTCACCTGCAGGGCTGTGTCCAGATATGGAGCCCTAAATAAGGGAAGGACATCAATCTGATGGAGAGGGTCCACTGCAACAGGTTGCCCAGGGAGCTGGTTGAGGCTCCATGCCTGGAGTTATTGCAGGTGAGGCTGGAGAGGGCTCTGGGCAGCCTGATCCAGTGGAGCATGTCCCTGCTGCCTGCAGGGGTTGGACTGGATGCCCTTGGATGTGGACTGGATGCCCTCTTCCAGCCCAATGCAGCCTGTGACTGTGTCAATGAACTGGTGACACACAGCCACTCATCTGGGAGCAGACCCTCTCTTTACACCCAGTGCTCAAATGAGAGCCTTTGAGGGTGCCTTCCAAGCTGGAGCAGCCTGTGAGGCTGTGACTGCAGAGGGGGACAGAGCTGGAGCTGGGCACACAGGATGTGGGAATCTGCTCCCAGTGCCCACCAGCAGGGCCCCCAGGGTGTCAGCAGTGGCACTCCACAGCAGCAGCACTCTGCAGCACCCACCCCACAGCCAGCCAGGCTGCTCTCATACTTTCTGCTCATACCTCCCCTTGAGCCCTCCTGCCTTCCTTCCCCTCTGCCAGTGCCAGTGGCAGGGCAGGCAGGGGTAGCCTGGACAAGTCTCCTGCCCACCTCCCGCGGTGCTGCCTCAGGGCCAGGCAGCAGCACTGCAGGTACTCAGCTGTCAGGTGAGGGTCACAAATCCTCAGCAGCTGAGTGAGCTCTGCACCAGCCCTCTGCATACCTGCAGCACCTCAAGTGCAACCCTCTGCCCTGCCAGCCAAAGCAGCAGCTGGAGCGGCTGCCGGAAAGCAGCAGACCTACAGTGGATGGAGGTGGGAAGCAAACTCCCTGCCCCGACACCCTAGCACGGGGCTGGGGCAGGCAGCACAGCCCAGGGCAGCTGCTGGACTGCCCCTGCCCGTCAGGAAACAGGGCAGGAAAAGGATCAGCCAGTAAATAAAGCACACAGGGTCACAGACCAGCACAGGGGTTGGAAGGGACCTCTGAGCACCATCAAGTCCAACCCCCCTGCCAAGGCAGATTCACCTAAACAATCCAGGGGGGTTGGAAAGGCTCCAGAGCAGGAGGCTCCACAAGCTCTCTGGGCAGCCTGCTCCAGGGCTCAGCAGCCTCACAGGGACAAAGGTTTCCCTCCTGTTCCCCTGGCACCTCCTCTGCTCCAGCTTGCCCCCAGTGCCCCTTGTGCTGTCCTTGGCCATCCCTGAGCAGAGCCTGGCTCCAGCCCTGCACATCTTTGTCCCCAGCCATGAGGGCAGCCCTCAGGCTCCTCTGCTCCCAGCTCCCAGCCCCAGCTGCCTCAGCCTGGCCTCACAGGGAGATGTTGCACTGCCTGCAGCAGCTCTGTGCCTCTGGGATGGACTCTCAAGCAGTTTCCTGAGGTCCTTCTTGAACTGAAGGGCCCAGAACTGTATACAACATTCCAGCTGTGGCCTCAGCAGGGCAGAGCAGAGGAGCAGGAGAACCTCTCTGACCTACTGACCACAGCCCTTCCAATCCACCCCAGGCTGCCCTTGGCCTTCTTGGCCACCAGGGCACATTGCTGGCTCATGGACATCCTTCTGTGCACCAGGACCCCCAAGTCCTTTCCCCAGCACTGCTCTCCAGCAGCTCAGTCCCCAGCCTGTCCTGGTCCATGGGGTTGCTCTTCCCCAGATGGAAGACTCTCCAATTGTCCTTCCCACCTCCACCCTGCCAAAGGGAGGCATGGGGATAATGTTGCACTCTTCAAGGCAGATGACTCTGCAGGCTGTCTGGTCCAGCTAATAAGGAGCTATGGAATGGCAAACTCATCTGCACAGGCAGAGAGGGAGAAGTTTGGCTCTGCTAAGAGCATGAGCCCCAACTTCCTTCACATGCATGACTTTTGTTTTGAAGCAGTAGGCCAGAAGCAGAAGCCTGAAAGCCCCTGGTGTGCTTCAGACCTGCAGCCAGGCCCTGCCCTGGCTGTAGAGAGACCTTTCTGTAGCACAGAACACACAAGGAGTTGAACTGCCACTGCCTGTCCTCTTCCATCTTCCCACTCCACATCACAGGGGTACCACAGCTCTCCTCCCTGATCATTCTTGTGGCCCCCATCTGGACCCTCTCCACCAGGTCCTGGTCCTTCCTGCGCTGGGGGCCCCATATCTGGACCCAGCCCTGCAGGTGAGGTCTCAGCAGAGCAGAGGGGCAGGATCCCCTCTCTCCAGCTCTGGCCAAGCTGCAGCAGTGGCTGCTGCACAAGGCAGTTGTGAGAGTCAGCTTAGGGCTTGCAGTGATGGATTGCCCTCAGGAAAATTCAATTACCACAGCAGTGTAAATAAGGAAATAATCAGAGGGAAGGTGCAGGCAGGCCAAGGCAGGCTGCTCCTGCACTGGGCACTGCCAGAAGGGATGAACAGAACAGAATAGAATAGAATAGAATAGAATAGAATAGAATAGAATAGAATAGAATAGAATAGAATAGAATAGAATAGAATAGAATAGAATAGACCAGGTTGGAAGAGACCTACAAGATCATCACATCCAACCTATCATCCAACACCACCTAACCAACTAACCCATGGCACCAAGCACCCATCCAGTCTCCTCCTGAACACCTCCAATGATGGTGACTCCACCACCTCCCCAGGCAGCCCATTCCAATGGGCAATCACTCTCTCTGTGTAGAATTTCTTCCTCACCTCCAGCCTAAACCTCCCTTGGCACAGCTTGAGACTGTGTCCTCTTGTTCTGGTGCTGGCTGCCTAGGAGAAGAGACCAACCCCCAGCTGGCTACAACCACCCTGCAGGGAGTTGGAGAGAGCAATGAGGTCTCCCTGAGCTAAGCAACCCCAGCTCCCTCAGCCTCTCCTCACAGGGCTGTGCTCCAGACCCCTCCCCAGCTTTGTTGCCCTTCTCTGGACACCTTCCAGCATCCCAACGTCCTTCCTAAGCTGAGGGGCCCAGAACTGGACACAGGACTCAAGTATTCACTCCCCGAAGGACTTGGGAAGCTGATTCCTCTCCTTCCACCCCTTCCACCAGGCTCCTGCACTGCCTCTGCAAAGGCTTGCAAGTGAGATTCAGTGACAGGCCAGGACATGCTGGTCTGGAGAGGTTCAAGAGCAGCACCCTGCCCTGCCGCCACTGCAGCTGTGGCACTGCCCAGCGGGAGCAAAGCCCATCCCAAAGGTTGCCACTTCGGGCACCCCCGAGTCCCCTGCAGGCTCAGAGCATCGGCTGCAGTGAACCAAACATCGTGACAGGACAACAGCACACACTGCAGCAGCTGCCCTTCCACCACACCAGGCTCACTTCCCTTGCAAGAGCCCTTGTGGCAGCACAGAGGCTCAAACACTGGGGCTCTGCACCAGTGATGTCCAGGGGGATGTTCAGAGCCACAGAATGGGCTGGGCTCGAAGGGAGCTCCAAAGCTCACCCAGCCCAACCCCCTGCAGGCAGCAGGGACATCCTCCACTGGATCAGGCTGCCCAGAGCCCTCTCCAGCCTCACCTGCAATAGCTCCAGCCATGGAGCCTCAACCACCTCCCTGGGCAGCCTGCTGCAGTGTTCCAGCAGCCTCCTGGGGCAGAACTTGTTCCTCACATCCAATCTCCATCTGCTCTGCTCTCCTTTCAAACCATTGCCCCTGGGGCTGTCCCTGCAGGCCTTTGGGGACAGTCCCTCTGCAGCCTTCTTGCAGCCCCTTCAGGGACTGGAAGGCTGCTTTGAGGTCTGTCTGGAGCCTTCTCTTTTCCAGGCTGAACAACTGCAACCCTCTCTTCCTGTTCACATAGCAGAGGAGCTGCAGCCTTCTGATCCTCTGCTGGACCTGTTCCATCAGCTCCAGGTCTCTCCTGTGTTGAGGTCTCCATATCTGGACCCAGCCCTGCAGGTGAGGTCTATACAATACAATACTACAATACAATACAATACACCAGGTTGAAGGAGACCTTCAAGATCATCACATCCAACCCATCAACCAATCCAACCCACCCAAACAACTAACCCATGGCACCAAGCACCCCAGCAAGTCTCCTCCTGAACACCTCCAGTGATGGGGACTCCACCACCTCCCCAGGCAGCCCATTCCAATGGGCAATCACTCTCTCTGTATAGAACTTCCTCCTAACATCTGTCTCCCCAGAGCAGAGCAGAGGGGCAGGATCCTCTCTCCAGCTCTGGCCACACTGCTGTGGCCACACTGCTCTGGCCACACTGCCCCTGGCCTGCAGTCTGACATCCAGCAATCAATTGCTGACCTTAGAAAACTATTTGCTGAGCCAGAGCCCTGTTTATACCTTTGCATTTCAGCTGCAGGAATCAAAACCATGAAGGGAAGAGGTGTGGGGAGGCTCCATTAGCATCAGTGGCACATCAAAGAGCCACTGCACACCGATAACGACACACAGCTGAAATGGTTCCTTCACAGAGCCCTCATGGAGCTCAAGCTGCAGAATAAGGCAAGTTGATGTTTGTGAGGATTCTTTCAAGCAGTCATGAAACAAGAGGGTGGAAATCTCTATTCAGGCTCACTGTCCTGCTCTGACATACTGCCCACAATGCTTTTGTTCTGCTTCCCTTTTGAACAGCAGAGAAGGCTTTGATATCCTCCAGGAGAGGGGCAAGGCTGGATTTGAACAGCAGCCTCTAATCCTTGCTTTTTCTGCTCCTTGCAGAACAAAGAATGAGCCTAACCTGCCCCCAGATAAAGGCTTTCACAGCTGCTGGGGGGAAATAATACAAGTAATAAGAAACAACAAAGAAAAGATGGAAAAGAAAACAGAAAGGAAAAAGAAAGGGAAAAAGAAAGGGAAAAAAGAAATATGAAAGGAGGGGAAGGAAGAAAAAAGACAAAAAAGGACAAAAAAAAGAAGAAAAAAAGAAGTAAGGGAAGAAAGGAAGAAAAAAAGAGAAAAAAGTACCAGATAAAAAGAAGAAAAAAATAGAAGTAAGGAAAAAAAAAGAAGGGGAAAAAAAGGATGTAGGGAAAAGTGTATTTCCCTTTGATTTTTTTGGTTAAAATGAAGAAAAACCAAAAAATAGGAAAAGAAAAAGGGAAAGAAGGAAAACCTGTCTCACAGAGAGCACCAGCAGCTTCAGAGGAGATGTCCTCTGTCTCTTGTTCAGCATCTTTGTTGGAGCCATGGACAGAGGCACTGAGGCTCCCTCAGCACCAAGCTGTGTGGTGCAGCTGACAGCTGGAGGGAAGGATCCATCCAGAGGGACCTGGACAGGCTGCAGAGCTGGGCCCAGGACACCCTCAGCAGGTTCAACAAGGCCAAGGGCAAGGTCCTGCAGCTGGGGCAGGGCAGTCCCAGCCCAGAGAGCCAAGCAGAGCCTGGGCTGCAGCAAGAGAAGTGTGGCCAGCAGGGCCAGGGAGGGGGATTCTGCCCCTCTGCTCCACTCTGCTCAGACCACAGCTGGAGCTCTGGGGCCAGGTCTGGAGCCTCTGTGCCAGGAAGGCTCTGGAGGGGCTGGAAAGTGTCCAGAGCAGGGCCACGAGGAGGAGCAGAGGGCTGGAGCTGCTCTGCTCTGCAGACAGCCTGAGAGAGTTGGGGCTGTGCAGGCTGGAGAGGAGAAGGCTCCCAGGAGACCTTCTGGTGGCCTTCCAGGACCTGAAGGGGGCTGCAAGACAGCTGGGGAGGGACTTTGGAGGGTGTCAGGGAGGGATAGGACTGGGGGGATGGAGCAGAACTAGAAGTGGGGAGATTGAGATTGGCTGTGAGGAAGAAGTTGTTGCCCAGGAGGGTGGTGAGAGCCTGGCACAGGCTGCCCAGGGAGGTGGTGGAAGCCTCCTGCCTGGAGGTGTTTGCAGCCAGGTTGGAGGTGGCTGTGAGCAACCTGCTGTGGTGTGAGGTGTCCCTGCCCATGGCAGGGGTTGGGGCTGGCTGAGCCTTGAGGTCCCTTCCAAACTCAACCATTCTATGAATATTACTCTGAGCAAAAGGCTCTGAGCTGAAGGACAGCAGCTGCTGGCAGACACTGATGATCTGGCTCTGCAGAGGCTTTCACTGCTCTGCAACTTGCCCTGCCTGACTGGGGGACAACTTCATCATCCTTGTTTTCCAAACAGATTCACAGCATGGGTTGGGTGGGAAGGGACCACCCAGCTCCAGCCCCCTGCCATGGGCAGGGACCCCCTCCCACCAGCACAGGCTGCTCAGGGCCTCATCCAGCCTGGCCTTCAACACCTCCAGGCAGGAGGCAGCCACAGCCTCCCTGGGCAGCCTGTGCCAGTCTCCCAGCCTCACTCTCAACAATTCCTTGCTCCTCTCCAGGCTCAAAGCACTCATGGCCATTAGGTGTCTGTGGCTTGTGCACCACTTCAGCTGCAGGACAGGTGCAGCAGGACAGCTTCCACCAGCAGCAAAGCAGAGGGTGGCAGCTCTGCCCTCTTCCCATCTGCTGACTCTGAGCAGCAAGGCTTCCCTGTCACTGCTCTCTCTGAGTGCATCAAAACCACAGCTAATACAGAAGCATCATCCATAAAAGATGCTCCAGCCCCTGGCCAGATGGAACATATGGAGCTGGTGTAAGACAGCAGCTCAGGCCAGGCTCCTGCTGCTTCCCTGACACCTGAGGAGCCCAGGGGATAGCCATCTGCTGGGGACAGCCCAAGGAGCAGAACAGGGGCAAGCAGAGAACTTCTTCAGGGAAGGCAGAGCTGCCTCCCTCATTTGCTCACAAATTACCCTGGAAAGCTTCCCAGACCACAGAGCTGCTCCCCTGCTTTGCAGCCCCATGGACAAGAATGATCAGCAAAGTGGAGCTGCTGTCGCTGGCTCTGTGGGGAGCTGGCACCTGTCTGTTTTGCTGCATTGTACTGAGACTTAGAGAGCCACAGAAAGGGACCTCTGAGACCTACTGCAACCTCCCTGCTTGTGGGCAGGGGTGTCTCTCAACTAGCCCAGATTGCCCAAGGGCTCATCCAGCCTGGCCTTCAACACCTCCATGGAGGGGCCATCCACAACCTCCCTGTGCCAGAGTCTCCCCAGCCTCACACTGAAGAACTTCCTCCTCAGCTCCACTCTAACCCTGCTCTGCCTCAGCTCCAAACCATTGCCCCTTGGCCTGGCTCAGACCCCCTCAGCAAAAGTCTCTCTGCAGCTTCCTGCAGGATCCCTTCAGGCCCTGGCAGGCAGCTCTGAGGTGCCCCTGGAGCCTTCTCCCCTGCAGAGTGCTACAGCTGTCCAGTCTCACCAAGCATGGGGCTGTGCCAAGCTCTCAGAGCCTCAAAATGACTCAGAACTTATCTCCTTTAAAGGCTGTGGTACAGTCATTTAATCTTTCAGTCTACAGTTCAAAGAGGAGAGAAGGACTTCATCCCAACCTAGTGGTCTGCTGGGGTGGGATCTCCAACAGCTGAGCAAGGATGAAAGGGAGCTGGTTACTGAAACTCACAGGGAGGAACAACTACCTGGGGTGGGGAAAGAGCTTCAGAGCAAGCTGGCTGCTGGGAGAGCCATGGAGAGGTGGCCACAACCCAGCCCAAGCCAGTACAGGAGGAGGCTGAAAGTACCGAGGCACCTTGCTCACAGCTGTGCTTCACCCACCCCGTGCCAGGCAGGCACCAAGGCAGAGCAGGCTGGTGGCTGCCCCTTCCTCATCCATGCCTGCAGGGAGGCAAACAGTTAACTTGCAGCAGCAGAGGGAAGCAGGGAGAGGCAGCACAGCCCTGCCCTCAGCCCCTGCCCCTGCCGGGACAGGAGACCTGTGCTGGTGCTGAAGGAGTTCCCAGGCTCAGCTGGGGAAGGGCAGAAGCACCTCTGAGTGGAAGGAAGAACTGAGAACAGAGCTAGGAGGGGAAAAAGATTTCCATCAAGCTAGGTTTTGGCCAGAGCCCTTCCCCCACCCCATGGCCATACCTCTGTGGAGACTGCAAATAGGAATCACTCTACTGAGTTACCCAGGCCTGTCCTGGCTCCAGGGCTGACCTCTCTGTCAGCCACATGGGCAGTGGCATCGAGGCAGCCTCAGCAGGTTTGCTGCTGCCACCAAGCTGTGTGCTGAGCTGCACTCACTGGAGGGCAGGGATGGCATCCAGAAGGATCTTGACAGGCTTCAGAGGTGGCCAGGGCCAGCTGCAGGAGGCTCAACAAGTCACAGGGTAAGGTCCTGCAGCTGGACCAGCCCCAGGCACCAATCCAGGCTGGGTGCTGAGTGGGCTGAGAGCAGCCCTGCAGAAAAAGCCTTGGGGGTGCTGGGTGCTGAGCAGCTCCCCAGGAGCCAGCAGTGCCCTCCTGCTGCCCAGAGGCAGCTGTGTGCTGGGCTGCAGCCAGAGCAGGGTGGGCAGCAGGGCAGCAGAGGGGATTCTGCCCCTGGGCTCTGCTCTGCTCAGACCTCACCTCCAACCCTGCCTCCAGCTCTGCTGTCCCCAGCGGAAGGAGGACACAGAGCTGCTGGAGTGAGACCAGAGGAGGCCACAGAGATGATCCAAGGGCTGGAGCAGCTCTGCTGTGAGCACAGGCTGAGGGAGCTGGGGCTGTGCAGCCTGCAGAGGAGAAGGCTCCAGGGGCACCTCAGAGCTGCCTGCCAGGACCTGAAGGGCTCCAGGAGAGCTGGGGAGGGACTTGTGACAAGGGCTGGGAGTGCCAGGATGAGGGACAATGGCTTTGAGCTGGGAGAGGGGAGCCTGAGCCTGGAGATGAGGAAGGAATTGTTGAGAGTGAGGCTGGGGAGACTCTGTCCCAGGCTGCCCAGGGAGGCTGTGGCTGCCTCCTGCCTGGAGGTGTTGAAGGCCAGGCTGGATGAGGCCCTGAGCAGCCTGTGCTGGTGGGAGGTGTCCCTGCCCATGGCAGGGGTTGCCATAGATGGTCTTTAAGGTCCCTTGCAAGCTATGAGAGTAAGATTCTGGCTGATAGACTCTGCAGATGAGGAACACTCACTGCCTCGCTGGGGTGGTGTCCCGCCCGCAGCCCAGGGCCCCGCAGCACCCATGCAGATGGACACTTTTTATCCTTAATGTTAGTGAAACACAATCAATCACAGCTCCTGGCACTCTGCTCCCTGCCAAACCAGAGAGCTGCACTGCTGCCAGGGCCTGATGCTGCAGGGTGACACCGGCCCCACAGCTCCCCACAGCTCCCCACAGCTCCATGCTCTGGAGCAGGCCCAGAGGAGGGCAACCAAGCTGGGGAAGGGGCTGGAGAAGAGGGCTGGGGAGGAGCTGAGGGAGCTGGGGGTGTCCATTCTGGAGCAGAGGAGGCTGAGGGAGACCTCATTGCTCTCTACAGCCCCTGAGAGGAGGCTGCAAGGAGCTGGGGGTTGGGATCTGCTCCTGAGTAACAAGCTCCAGGTGGGGTCTGAGGGGAGCAGAGCAGAGCAGAGGGGCAGAATCCCCTCCCTGTGCTGCTGCTCTCCCTGCTCTGGCTGCAGCTCAGCACTCAGCTGGCTCTGGGCTGCCAGGGACCAGTGCTGGCTCCTGGGGACTCTGTCACCACCTGACACCCCCAAGGCCTTCTCCTCCAGGGGTTGGGTTGGGCTCCCTAGTCTCAGGTGATAGAATGAGAGGAACTGGCCTGAAATTGTGCCAGGGGAGGGTTAGGTTGGAGAGGAGGCAAAATGTCTCTGGTGCCAGAGTGGTCAGGGCCTGGCAGAGGCTGCCCAGGGGGGTGGTGGAGTCCCCATGCCTGGAGGTGTTCCAGACCCCTGTGCCCATGGCACTTGGGGCCATGGTTGGGTGGCCCTGGTGGGGCTGGGCTGCTGCTTGGACTCAGTGGTCTGGGAGATATTTTCCAAGCCAAACAATTCTTTGGCTCTCTTCCATGGTTCTGTGAGGACCCTCCCCTGACAGCCAGTGCCTCACAGGCCCCCTGCCAGCCACCCCAACGGCCAGATGTTAGCAACCAATTCTCCCCCTTAAATCCATGCAGGGCAACTCCTTTCCCAGCCCAGGGATGAGGAAATTGACTTCCCCAGCAAGATCTGAATTAAGTTCAAGCACACCTGAACAAGCAGCAGCAGCAGCTCAGGTGGTGATGTTCCAGCTGATGCAGTTCAGAGACTGCCTGGCAGCAGGACACTCCACCTCCACCCCTCGGGAGCAATATTCCCTGCTGGCCACTTTCCACCCCTGGAAAGCTCTGCCTGCAGCCCACTCCAAGCAGCCACAGCAGCCTCGAGAGGCCCTTGGCCCTGGCTTGGGCACACTCAAAGAGGTCTTTGCTGGGCAGCACAAGAGCACACCACAGAGCAGAGGGAGAGGTTCAGATGCTGTCTCCAGGGTACTGAGTGGCTCCAGTGCCACAGGGTGGGACATAGAATCATAGAATCAATAAGGCTGGAAAAGACCTCAGAGCTCATCAAGTCCAACCTGTCACCCAACACCTCCTGACAACTAAACCATGGCTCCCAGTGCCTCATCCAGTCCCCTCTTGAACACCTCCAGTGATGGGGACTCCACCACCTCCCTGGGCAGCACATCCCAAGGGCCAGTCTCTCTTGCTGGGAAGAACTTTCTCCTCACCTCCAGCCTGAACCTCCCCTGGCACAGCTTGAGACTGTGTCCTCTTGTTCTGGTGCTGGCTGCCTGGCAGAAGAGACCAACCCCCACCTGGCTACAACCTCCCTGCAGGGAGTTGCAGAGAGCAAGAAGGTCTCCCCTGAGCCTCCTCTTCTCCAGGCTAAGCAACCCCAGCTCCCTCAGCCTCTCCTCCCAGGGCTGTGCTCCAGACCCCTCCCCAGCTCTGTTGCCCTTCTCCGGACACCTTCCAGCAGCTCAACATCTTTCCTAACCTGAGGAGCCCAGAACTGGACACAGGACTCAAGGTGTGGCCTAACCAGTGCTGAGCACACTTCCTCCTCCCCACAGGCCAGCAGCCTGGAGGGCAGCTTCCCGTGGTGCCCAGGAGCAGCAATGCTCTGTGCCTGGTCAGTGATGAGAGGCAGAGGCCTGAAACGGTGCCAGGGCAGGGACTGAGGGGCCCAGAACTGGACACAGGACTCAAGGTGTGGCCTGACCAGTGCTGAGCACAGGGCACAATGACCTCCCTGCTCCTGCTGGCCACACATGCCCAGAACCAGGCCATCATTACATGTGGGAGTGCTGGTGGGCAACAGGAGCCAGGAGCCAGCCCTGGTGCCATGCTGGGGTGCATGAAGAAGAGTGTGGCCAGCAGGTCCAGGGAGGTTCTCCTCTACCATTCTGCCCTGGTGAGACTATGCCTGGAGCTCTGGGTCCAGTTCTGGGCTTCCCAGTTCAAGAGGGACAGGGAACTGCTGGGGAGAGTTCAGTGGAGAGCTACAGGGTGATTAAGGGACAGGGAACTGCTTGAGAGGGTACAGCAAAGGGCAACAAAGTTGGTTAGAACAGAACTCCTGTCCTGTGAAGAAGGCTGAGCACCTGAGGCTTTTTAGCCTAGAGGAGACTGAGGGGGCACAGAAATGCAGCGTGGGGGGCAGGAGGGCAGGGCCAGAGACAGGCCAGCAGGCCATGGACACAAACTTGAATGCAGAAAGTTCCACCTAAGCATGAGGAGGAGCTTTGAGAGTGGTGGCAGAGGCCTGGCACAGGCTGCCCGGAGAGGTTGTGGAGTCTCCTGCCCTGGAGAGATTCCAAAGCCACCTGGATGTGCCCCTGGGTGACCCTGCTCTGGCAGGGGTTTGGACTCCATTATCTCCAGAGGTCACTTCCAACCCCAACACTCTGTGATGCTGTCAGCACACGGCATCCCCCTTAGGCTGCCCACTCAATGCAAGCTGCCCCCTCTGCTCCTCAAGCTCGGAGCAGAGTTCAAGGAAGGTCGTCAGAAACGGCTGCAAGGCCAAGGAGAGGCAGCAGCTCAGGACCCCACAGGGAGCTGCTCCTCAGCACAGATTCCAGAAGGCTGCAGGGGACTGCCAAGAGCTCTTGCATGACCACAGCAGCAGCTAAATGGTTTCTTTTGCAAAGGCTGGAGAGCAGGACCGAGGGCTTTGTGCTCCTGATTGTTTCAATGGGAGAGCAGAGGCCAAGAGGCACTTCCCAGGATGTCATTCAGGGCCCTGCAGAGCTGCAGTGAGTTCAGATACATCTTCAGGAGTCTGGAGAAGAGGAATTTTCACAGCTTCACAGGTTGCACTGGGTTGGAAGGAGCCTCCAAGGGCATCTTGTCCAAGCCCTGCAGGCAGCAGGGACAGCTCCAGCCAGAGCAGGCTGCACAGGGACACAGCCAGGCTGAGCTTGGGTGGCTCCAGGGATGGAGCCTCAAGCACCTCCCTGGGCAGCCTGTGCCAGTGTCTCCCCAGCCTCCCTGTGCAGAGCTTCCTCCTGATGTCCAGCCTAACTCAGCTCCTGTTTCAAACCATTAATCAGATATTGAACTGCAGCTCTGAGGTCTCCCTGGAGCCTTTTTTTCTCCAGGCTGAACAGCCCCGACTCTCCCACCCTGTGCCCATAGCAGAGGTTCTCCAGCCCTCTGAGCATCTTGGTGGCCTCCTCTGGAGCCACTCCATCAGCTCCAGGTCTCTCTTGTGTTGGGGCTCCACATGTGGCCCCAGCCCTGCAGGTGAGGTCTCCCCAGAGCAGAGCAGAGCAGAGGGGCAGGATCCTCTCTCCAGCTCTGGCCACACTGCTTTGGATGCAGCCCAGGCTGCCCTTGGCCTCTGTGCTGCCAGTGCCCATTGCTGGCTCCTGCCCAGCTCCTCCCCCCAGCACCCCCAAGGCCTTCTCTGCAGGGCTGCTCTCAGTCTCACCACCCCCAGCCTGGGTTGGTACCCAGGGTTGCCCTGCCCCAGGTGCAGGACCTTGCACTGTGCCCTGCTGAGCCTCTTGAGGTTGTCCTCAGCCACCTCTGCAGCCTGCCCAGGTCCTTCAGGCTGGCTCCCATCCCATCCTTCACCCTGATCAGCTTTCAACAATGCATGGACTCCGCTCACATCCTTGCTGCCCATGCCAGGCAATGACCATCAGGCAGTGACTCACATCCTGCACACTCAGATTGGTGTGAACAGTTTTCATCCCTCCTGTCTCCAAAGTGAATCAGCATAAAAAATTGCCCCAAAACCTAATGCCAGTCAGTCAGAGGCACAACCACAGCCAACAAACAGCAGATCTCTGCCCTCATTAGTAACCACCTGCTATCATCCCAAGATTGTTGTGCAGGCAAAGAAGATCTCCAGAAAATCCCCCTGAGGCTGCAAACTGAGGAGGCACAAAAGGGTTCAGGAGTTGATGTGTTTAAGGCCCCAAAATCTTCATTATTCACAGAATGGTTCAGATTGGAAGGGACCTCAGAGCTCATCCAGCTCCAGCCCCCTGCCATGGGCAGGGACCCCTCCCACCAGCACAGGCTGCTCAGGGCCTCATCCAGCCTGGCCTTCAACACCTCCAGGCAGGAGGCAGCCACAGCCTCCCTGGGCAGCCTGGGGCAGAGTCTCCCCAGCCTCACTCTCAACAATCTCTTCCTCCTCTCCAGGCTCAGGCTCCCCTCTCCCAGCTCAAAGCCATTGTTCCTCAGCCTGGCACTCCCAGCCCTTGTCCCAAGTCCCTCCCCAGCTCTCCTGGAGCCCTTCAGCTCCTGGCAGGCTGCTCTGAGGTCTCCTGGAGCCTTCTCTTCTCCAGGCTGCACAGCCCCAACTCTCCCAGCCTGGCCCCACAGGGGAGGTTCTGCAGCCTCTGCTCATCTCTGTGGCCTCCTCTGGAGCCTCTCCAACACTTCCATGTCCCTCTGATGCTGGGGCACCAGAACTGATCATTAAGATCACTGAGTCCAAGCAGCATCTAACTCTACCAAGTGCAGTGCTAGACCTCAGCACCACATCCAGTCACAGCTCATTCTCCTGTGTCCCCAGTGCCAGTAACAGTGTTCTGCACCAGGAGGCTGCTGGAGCACTGGCACAGGCTGCCCAGGGAGGTGGTTGGGGCTCCATCCCTGGAGCCATTCAAGGTCAGGCTGGACAGGGCTCTGCAGCCCTCTGATCATCTTGGTGTAGAAAGCCCTGAGGCTGCTGGAGCTCCATGACTTCAGCTGCTTTGCACATCTATCCCTGAAAGCATGTGGCCAGTTCCCGGCTGAGGATGACTTCATCCCCGTGCAGACAATGACTTCACTGACAGCTTTCCAAAGCTTACAAACCCCCAGGCCTGGGCACTGAGGGCAGCAGGCAGTGACAACCTCAGGAGCAAGGCCCCTTGGACATGGAGGACAGTGACAGGTCAAGCACAGGCAGAAAGGTGAAGTGAGGGTGAGGATTCTGCTGGGCCCTCCAGCAAGTGTGACAGATGCCAAGCGTGGCCTGAGGTGGAGCAGGAAGGGGCAGCTCTGCTGTCCCCCAGGGCACCCTCACAGCCCAGCTTAAGGAGTGTGGGGTGGCAGAGATGGACTGGGAGCAGCTGAAGGACACAGCTCAGAGGGGTCAGTGGGGCAGTCTAGCTGGAGGCCTCTGGCTGGTGGTGTCCCCAGGGGTCAGTGCTGGCTGCAGCCCTATTGAACATCTTCATCAACGAGCTGGATGAGAGGATGGAGTGGAGCCTCAGGCAGTCTGCTGATGGCCCCAAACCAGGAGCAGTGAGACCTGCACAGGCTGAGAGCAGAGTCCTGCCCCTGGGGAACAGCAGCCCCATGGAGCACTTAGGGCATGAAGAGAAGAGTGGCCAGCAGGTCAAGGGAGGCTCTCCTGCCCCTCTGCTCTGCCCTGCTGAGGCCTCACCTGCAGTGCTGTGTCCAGTTCTGGGCTCCCCAGCTGCTGAAGGACAAAGAGCTACAGGAGGGAGTCCAGCACAGGGCCAGGGAGCTGCTGAGGCACTGGAACAGCTCTCAGCTGAGGAGAGGCTGAGAGAGCTGGGGCTGCTTAGCCTGGGGAAGAGGAGGCTGAGGGGGATCTGATCAATGCTTACAGATATCTGAGGGCTGGGGGCAGGGGGATGGGGCCAGGCTCTGCTCAGTGGTGCCCTGGGACAGGACAGGAGGCCATGGGCACAGACTTGAACAGAGGAAGCTCTGAACAGGAGGAGCAACTTCTTGACTGTGAGGCTGCTGAGCCCTGGAGCAGGCTGCCCAGAGAGGTTGTGGAGTCTCCTGCTCTGGAGCCTTTCCAACCCCCCTGGATGTGTTCCTGTGCTCTGGCAGGGGCTTGGACTGGGTGATCTCCAGAGGTCCTGTCCAAGCCCTGCCATGCTGATTCTGTTGCAGGACAGCACACCCCAGTCTGCACTGCTGCAGCCAATAGTAGCTGGAGTGAACCAAAGGTCTGAGCAAGAGGTCCCTTCTGTCTGTGCTAAAGACCTGGAGATGTTTTCTGTTGTGCACAGAACAGTTGCTGCTGTTTGAGCAGAAGCAGAGAACTCTGCTCCAACTGCTCTGCCTTGCTGCCTGTTCTGCTGGACAACTGGAACACCCTTTGCCAGCAGCTGCAGAGGTCAGCCCCTGCAGTGCACCTGCCCCCTGGGCTGCTCTCATTCCACCAACCTTCTGAATTCTGTAGTTTTATTAACATCTTAAGCTGGCATCAGAGGGAAAAGACCAGAAGCAGGCACACCTTTGGCTTTGCTCACACCTTTCTACCAGCAGAACCCAGTGCTCATCAAGATGACTTCATTCCAGGCAGCCCCTGGCTCCCCAGCCTGACAAGCTGCCCCCATGCACTGGATCCCTAAATCACAGCAACGTCTGACAAGGCTTCAAAGGCCTTTCTTATGCTTTGCTAGAAGCTCTGAATTAATGTCTTCCCTCCTCTGCATGAGGAGAAGTACTAATTCTTATTAGAGATCCAAAGAGCCCTCAGAGGATGAATCACACCACAAATTACTCAGGTATTTGGTTCTCTGCAGATGTCCTGGCTTGCTGCTGCAGCTCCCTCCACCCTGCTCTGCTGGCTGCTCCTGGGGGCTTATGCAGGCAAAGGCCAAGGGTCAGTCCTGGCCCTCCAAAACACCCTGGGGGAAGCATTAGCAAGCAGACCAGCACTGCATTTCCCCCTGCAGATGGCTGCTGAAGCTGGCTGTGCCCCACACTCACCCCTCACACACTGAGTGAAGGTTTCTACATCAGGCCCAGCTCAGCAAAGCTGTGTCACACTGAGCTGCACTGCAGAGCTTTGTGATCAGAGCCCTCCCATGGCACCTGTCATGGCTGTGCAAACCTGGTTCAGCACACAGAGCTGGAACGGGCTGGGCTGGAAGGGGCCTCGAAGCTCAGCCAGCTCCAGCCCCCTGCCACGGGCAGGGACCCCTCCCACCAGCACAGGCTGCTCAGGGCCTCATCCAGCCTGGCCTTCAACACCTCCAGGCAGGAGGCAGCCACAGCCTCCCTGGGCAGCCTGGGACAGAGCCTCCCCAGCCTCACTCTCAACAATTCCTTCCTCATCTCCAGTCTCAATCTGCCCTCCTCAAGCTTCAATCCCTCTCTCCTCATCCTGTCACTCCCAGCCCTTGTAAGGGGACACTGACACTTGCAGGCAGCTATCCAAAGTCCACTTGGAACCTAAAAAGGAGAGCTACAGCTTTTGGTGGCAGCCATGGGAGCAGTGACCATTCCCACTGCCTGGCCCAGGTTTCACAGACTCACAGAACATTAGGGGCTGGAAGGGACCTCCAAAGATCACCCAGTCCCAGCCCCTGCCAGAGCAGGGCACCCAGGGCAGGGCACCCAGAGCACAGCCAGGGGGTTGGAAAGGCTCCAGAGCAGGAGACTCCACAAGCTCTCTGGGCAGCCTGCTCCAGGGCTCAGCAGCCTCACAGGGACAAAGGTTTCCCTCCTGTTCCCCTGGCACCTCCTCTGCTCCAGCTTGCCCCCAGTGCCCCTTGTGCTGTCCTTGGCCATCCCTGAGCAGAGCCTGGCTCCAGCCCTGCACATCTTTAGCCCCAGCCATGAGGTCACCCTCAGGCTCCTACCCTCTCCCCCAAGCCAGCACACGAGGAGCATTACCCTCTTGAGCTGCTGCTCCTTGCTGTTGATGGAATCGATTCAGAATGCCATAAAGAGGCAGAGTTTGCTCCACCACTACCTTCAGGACAGTGCTTCAGAGCAACAGCCTCCAAGGCAGCAAAACTGAGGAGTTTAATCTCACCTTCACATTCTTCAGAGGAAGGAACAGCCAGAAAGCAGCAGGCCAAGGCATCCAGAAGCACAGCAGCTGAGGGAATGAGGAGAAACTTCTCCACTGTGAGGCTGCTGAGTCTCCTGCTCTGGAGCCTTTCCAACCCCCCTGGCTGTGCTCTGGGTGCCCTGCCCTGGGTGCCCTGCTCTGGCAGGGGCTGGGACTGGGTGATCTCTGGGGATCCCTTCCAGCCCCTGGCATGTTGTTATTCTGTGAATCCTGGGCCAGGCAGTGGGAATGGTTGCTGGGGTTTGGACTGGGTGATCTTCACAGGTCCCTCCAATCCCTACCCTTCTGTGATGCTGTCACTCTGTGACTCCTCTTGCTGCTTACCCAGCAGGCCAGAGAAGGCTCTCCAAGGAGCTCACAGCCTGCTGCTCTGTGATGTGTTGGCAGAACTACTGGAACTGATGAGAAGAGAGCCTGAGATGAAAGCACTTAGAGAGCTACAGACCACAAGAGATATCTACTCTGGGTGCCTATTGGGTTGTGTTCCCCCAGAGGTCCTGCAGCTCAGGCCAGTGTGGATATTTGTGCTCTGACAGCAGCAGGTCAGGCAAAATCAAAGTAACTGCTCTCCAGGAGCAGGGAAATGGTGTCAGAAGGGGATGGGGCTGACAGGGACCTTCCACTCCAGCCTGCAACACAACAAGAAGGCACCAAGCTGCCACACAGGCTCCACCAGCACCACTGTGCTGAACAGCAGCCCTCAGGGCAGCAGGACACTGCACACAGCACTGCTGCTAGCAGGGTGCACAGAAGTGGCACCCAGTGATGGAGATTCCCTGACACCCAAGGGTGCCCACTCCCACTTGGAGCTGTGCCACAGCACTGCCTCAGCAGCTTGTCACAGACACAGAGCCCTCTCCATCCACTGCAGCTCTTGAGACACAGGTGGCACTGGAATAGAAGGCAGCCTCAAAAAGCACCCTGTCCAAGCCCTGCAGGCAGCAGGGACAGCTCCAGCCAGAGCAGGCTGCCCAGGGACACAGCCAGGCTGAGCTTGGATGGCTCCAGGGATGGAGCCTCAAGCACCTCCCTGGGCAGCCTGTGCCAGTGTCTCCCCAGCCTCCCTGTGCAGAGCTTCCTCCTGATGTCCAACCTGACTCTGCCCTGCTCCACTTCCAAACCCTTGTCCCTTGTCCTATCCCCACAGCCCCTTCTGAGCAGTCCCTCCCCAGCTGCCTGCAGCTCCCCTGCAGGGATTGAACTGCAGCTCTGAGGTCTCCCTGGAGCCTTCTCCTCTCCAGGCTGAACAGCCCCAACTCTCCCAGCCTGTGCCCATAGCAGAGGTTCTCCAGCCCTCTGAGCATCTTGGTGGCCTCTGGAGCCTCTCCATCAGCTCCAGGTCCTTCCTGTGTTGATGGCTCAATATGTGGCCCCAGCCCTGCAGGTGAGGTCTCCCCAGAGCAGAGCAGAGGGGCAGGATCCTCTCTCCAGCTCTGGCCACACTGCTTTGGATGCAGCCCAGGCTGCCCTTGGCCTCCTGTGCTGCCAGTGCCCATTGCTGGCTCCTGCCCAGCTTCTCCCCCCAGCACCCCCAAGGCCTTCCCTGCAGGGCTGCTCTCAGTCTCACCACCCCCAGCCTGGGTTGGTACTGAGGACATGAAGTGTCCTTAAACTGTTCCATCAAACCTGAGTCTGCCCAGCTTTGGCTGCTCCTTTTTACTGCTCATCCTCTCCCAGTCCCTCTCCCTCCACCTCATCACAAGCTGCTCAGACAGCAGATGAGTGCAGCAGCCACTCACCACCTGCCAGAGCTGTCAGTGCAGAGGCTGCAGCTGTGGTGCAGCGTTGGCATGTCTCATAACACAGCTCCTGAGGATTAACAGCAGCTCAGACTGCTTTAATGGAGCAAGATTTATGACAAGGAAAATCAATCCATCTTCAGGAGATAGCCTTTGTCCTGGCTTTATCTCCACTGTGCCAAGCCAGTTACACATCTCCAGACATCTGTAAACAGTTGAAGGGCTCAGCTGCCCTCTGTAAATCATGGAAGGAACTCCATTTAGGTCTCTGGTCTGGTCCAGGTGTTCTGCTGTTAATCACAGATCCATAGGACAGGTGGGGTTGGAAGGGACCTTAAAGATCATCCAGTTCCACCCCCTGCCACGGGCAGGGAGAGCTCCCAGCAGCCCAGGCTGGTCAGGACCCTCCCTTCCCACCCCAGGAGTGCTTGTTAGCAGCAGCAGCAGCAGCTGGGTGCTTGCTCTGTAGGGCTGCACTCAGACAGCTTGGACACTTCTCTAGTTTTGCTTCAGCTTTTCTGCTGACAGATACTGGAATCAAAGTTCCCTCGAAGCTGACAGCCTTGCCCCAAGCTGCAGGGCACAGAGCTCTGCCTTTGCCCTTGTAGGTGGATTCCTCTCCAGCCTGAGGTGCACAGCTGCAGCCCTCCAGCCCTTCCACAACTCTTCACATCAGCGTGTCCTTCCTGAAGCCCAGAAGAGAGATGAGCTATGTGCCAGGGAGCTCTCTGCAAGTGATGATCTAGCAGACACATTTTAAGCATCTTTCCACTCAGACCAATCCCCTTCCCCTCCACCTTTTGCCCCCTTGCTAGGTCCTCAGGGAACTTGTCACCCTGCATGACTCAGCACTGCTCAGCCCACGCCTGGAGCACTGCCTGCAGGTTTGGTCCCTGCGGTACACAAGAGACGTGGACAGGCTGGAGAATGCCCAGAGAAGGGCCAGGAGAAGGATCAGAGGGCTGGAAACCCTCTGCCATGAGAGGAGAGGCTCAAAGAGCTGAGGTTGCTCTGCCTGGAGAAGAGAAGGCTCAGGGGAGACCTTATCACCATGGAGCAGGCCACAGAGGGTGGCTGCCAGGAGGATGGAGACTCCCTTTGTACAAGGAGTGCCATGGAGCAGCCAAGGGGGATGGGGACAGGTTTCTGCTGGGGACATTCCCTTTGGCCTGCAGGAGGAAATGTTTGCCATGAGCACAGTCAGACCCTGGGATCACAGAACCACAGAAATGTCAGGGCTGGAAGGGACCTCAAGGATCATCCAGCCCCAGCCCCCTGCCATGGGCAGGGACACCTCACACCGCAGCAGGTTGCTCACAGCCACCTCCAGCCTGGCTGCAAACACCTCCAGGCAGGAGGCTTCCACCACCTCCCTGGGCAGCCTGTGCCAGGCTCTCACCACCCTCCTGGGCAACAACTTCTTCCTCACAGCCAATCTCAATCTCCCCACTTCTAGTTCTGCTCCACCCCCTCCAGTCCTGTCCCTCCCTGACACCATCGAAAGTCCCTCCCCAGCTGTCTTGCAGCCCCCTGCAGATCCTGGAAGGCCACCAGAAGGTCTCCTGGGAGCCTTCTCCTCTCCAGCCTGCACAGCCCCAACTCTCTCAGGCTGTCTGCAGAGCAGAGCAGCTCCAGCCCTCTGCTCCTCCTCGTGGCCCTGCTCTGGACACCTTCCAGCCCCTCCAGGTCCTTCCTGGCACAGAGGCTCCAGAACTGGACACAGTGCTCCAAGGGCAGCAGTGGAGTGCCCTGCACTGGGCAGTTTGAGCCTCAGCTTGCCAGGGTGCTGAGCCAGCTGATGGCAACTGCACTGTCACCTGGAGAGGCTGGAGCAGAGCATCCTTGGGGCCCTTCCAGCCTGGCAGGCTGGGGTTGTGTGTGACTTAATCCTGTTTGGCTTTGCCTTGCAGCCCAGGAACTCCTGCTGTTGCCATAACTCTATTGCACAAACACATCATTAATTAACCTCTCCCATGCAAACCAGCCATAATTGGTACAGCTGTCAATTAGAAGTAGGCAAAGTGCTAATGTTTGCCTGTGAGTGGATCTGGCAGGCAGAAAACTAAACCAGGCATTCTTCTTCCAGAGAAGTGTGCTTAGGATCTGCAAGGGGCTTGGTTAGCAGAGGCCTTTCAGATGCACACATTCACAGAATGGTTCAGCTGGGAAGGGACCTTCAAGATCATCCAGCTCCAGCCCCCTGCAGCCTTCTCCTCTCCAGGCTGCACAGCCCCAACTCTCCCAGCCTGGCCCCACAGGGGAGGTTCTGCAGCCTCTGCTCATCTCTGTGGCCTCCTCTGGAGCCTCTCCAGCAGCTCCAGGTCCTTCTTGTGCTGGGGGCCCAGAGCTGGAGGCAGTGCTGCAGGTGGGGGCTGAGCAGAGCAGAGGGAGACAATTGCTTTCCCTGACCTGCTGCCCATACAGCTTTTGATGCAGTTCAGGACACAGTTGGCCCTTTGGGCTGCCAGGGCACATTGCTGGTTCATGCCCAGTGCCTCATCCACCAGCACCTCCAGCTGCTTCCCTGCAGAGCTACTCCCCAGCCACTCCTCACCCAGCCTGGATTTGTGCTTGGGATTGGCCCGACCCAGCTGCAGGACCTTGCCCTTGGCCTTGTTGAACTCCATGAGGTTGGATGGTACCCAGAATTGCAGCCTGTCAGTGTCCCTCTGGATAGATCCCTTCCCTGCAGCCTGCCAGCTGGGCCACACTGCTCAGCCCCCACCTGCAGCACTGCCTCCAGCTCTGGGCCCCCAGCACAAGAAGGACCTGGAGCTGCTGGAGAGGCTCCAGAGGAGGCCACAGAGATGAGCAGAGGCTGCAGAACCTCCCCTGTGGGGCCAGGCTGGGAGAGTGGGGGCTGAGCAGCCCGGAGAAGAGAAGGCTGCAGGCAGACCTCAGAGCAGCCTGCCAGGAGCTGAAGGGCTCCAGGAGAGCTGGGGAGGGACTTGGGACAAGGGCTGGGAGGGCCAGGATGAGGAACAATGGCTTTGAGCTGGGAGAGGGGAGCCTGAGCCTGGAGAGGAGGAAGGAATTGTTGAGAGTGAGGCTGGGGAGACTCTGTCCCAGGCTGCCCAGGGAGGCTGTGGCTGCCTCCTGCCTGGAGGTGTTGAAGGCCAGGCTGGATGAGGCCCTGAGCAGCCTGTGCTGGTGGGAGGGGTCCCTGCCCATGGCAGGGGGCTGGAGCTGGAGGATCTTGAAGGTCCCTTCCAACTCAACCCACTGTATGCATCTATGATTCATGCCTGCATCACTGCCTGTTGTCCCCAGCCCCGGGAGCTCATCACATCCTCAGACACACTTCAGTAGCCTTCCCTGGTCCCAGGGAGTGGACACTCTGAATCAACAGATCCTATTCTTCTGGAACTGCCTGCTGCAGAATTTCTCCCCCTGTGTGACAAATAAATTACAGAGCACCTCAGCACTTGTAGCAGAGTACTTCTGATTTGCATCTGTGTAGCTAAAAATAGGAGTCAGGGGAATGGCCAAGGCAGGCCTGGTCCCTGTTCATTGCCAGCACCAAGTGACTCAGCTAATGAACAGCTTATGGGACTGACAGCATCACTGCCCTTGCCTTCAAAGCCCACCAAGCCATGCTGCCACCACCCCTGCATGCTGACCTTGCCTGCTCAGGGCAGCTCGAGACAGGAGGCAAATGCCAGGCACCAAGCCCTGCCAGAGCTGGCCCCAGCACGGGGCCTGGGAAGGTTTCACAGGCAGCCATGGTGCCCAGTTTCCTTCTCAGCTTGCTCCTGCCCTGCACAGACTCTGCAGCTCAGCTCTCACATTTCCCACACTTTGCACACCCGCAGACTCCTCTTGGAGAGAGACCTGATTGAGAGGAACCTCTCTTGGAGGGCACCCCAGCACCCACGCTGAGGTTAACCCTGGGCTTTAGATCACCCTAATAAGAACAATGCCAACTGTTGGGGGAGCTGCAGGCAGCTGGGGAGGGACTGTTCAGAAGGGGCTGTGGGGAGAGGCCAAGGGACAAGGGTTTGGAAGTGGAGCAGGGCAGAGTCAGGTTGGACATCAGGAGGAAGCTCTGCACAGGGAGGCTGGGGAGACACTGGCACAGGCTGCCCAGGGAGGTGCTTGAGGCTCCATCCCTGGAGCCATCCAAGCTCAGCCTGGCTGTGTCCCTGGGCAGCCTGCTCTGGCTGGAGCTGTCCCTGCTGCCTGCAGGGCTTGGACAAGATGCCCTCGTAGGGTCCCTTCCACACCACTGCCATCTGTGGGTCTGTGATAAAGAGCTGGTGACACACAGACACTCATCTGGAAGCAGTGCTCAAATCAGAGCCCAGCCGCAGTGCTCAGCCCAGCAGCTCAGCCCAGCACCCTTGGAATCCACACAGAGGAGATCTCTTGCAGCCAGATGTGATGAATGAATCCGAGGAAGCCAGCCAGGCAAGTTTGAGAAGCTGCTTGCTTGAGCATGAGTCGACAGAGCAGGGCTGCCCAGTGCCTCCCTGCCTCTCATCCGGCTGCAGAGCACGCTGCTGCCACACATTAGGACGTGAGCAGAGTGCACCTGATGAATGCCATGAGACGTGGCACTTGTCTGGCCCCCCTGTGGGCAGAGCTAAGACAGGCAGGGGATCAGCCTGGCCCAGGTTGTTTCTGTGCTTCCTGCTGTGTGGACAGGGTACAGGGCTGGGAGCACTGCTGCCCTTGGTCTTGTCTCTCAAGCCCGAAGCTTTCATGACTCAGACCTGCTCATCCCCCACCCCTTTCATGCTTCATCTCCATCACAAAGGTCAGGCAGCTGTAGCCACACCTGAAGCTGTGAGTGACCCCAACCCCTGGCTTGCTGCAGCCCCTACTTGGAACCAGCTTGTCTCACGCTTAGGAATGGGAAGCATCCAGAGGGACCAGGACAGGCTGGAGACTGGGCTCAGGAGAACCTCATCAGGTTCAGTAAGGCCAAGTGCAAGGTCCTGCACCTGGGTCAGGAGCTGAGCTTTTATGGATCAAGTCCACAGCAGTCAGTGAAGGTGTTTTGGAGCCCTGCTTAGAGCACATTGGTGTGGGTGTGAGAGGCAAAGCCTGGCTCAGGAATCAGCATAACCTCTGTGTGGCAGCTCAGCTACCGTGGTGGCCCCTAATTAAGGCACAGCTCTGCACTGTGGCATTAGCAGAAGTTGGTGAGAGTGAAGGATGGGATGGGAGCCATCCAGAGGCACCTGGGCAGGCTGCAGAGGTGGCTGAGGACAACCTCAGGAGGCTCAGCAGGGCACAGGGCAAGGTCCTGCACCTGGGTCAGGGCAGTCCTCAGTACCAACCCAGGCTGGGGGTGGTGAGACTGAGAGCAGCCCTGCAGGGAAGGCCTTGGGGGTGCTGGGGGGAGAAGCTGGGCAGGAGCCAGCAATGGGCACTGGCAGCACAGAGGGCCAAAGGCTTCCCAAATGGAAGCAGCAACAGCAGCAGCAGCGAGCTGCACATGTTCAGGAGCTATTCCAGCTGCTCACTTTCTCTGTTGGGACACCAGGAGAACTGGAATTCTCCCAGTCCCTGGAGGCTACCCTCCACCTCTCCACCCTCAGCCATTCCCACTCTGCCTGCCAGTCCCCTGGCCACAGCACAGGTCCAGCTCCTCCTTCTCTCATCCTTTACCTGGGCTGTTCTTCAGCTCTCCAAGGGCTTCCAGCTGCTGTTGTCTGGCCCATTGCAGCAGCACAGCCTCCTCCTGTGCCCTGTGTGCCGCCCAGCATAGCTACCCCTGGCAGTCCTGGTACTACATCCTGTGCCTTGTACAAGGCACAAAAAGCTCCACTCAATCCACTGCTCTCCCTGCTCCTGGGGAAAGAGGATGGAAGCCTCTGCAGCTCAGGCTTGCCAGCAGCTGGTGTGCAGTGTAGTCCTGCTGCAGCTTTGCCCTCGCTGCGTTTGCAAGCTGACAGCAGCAGCGCTGATTCCATTAGATCTGCCAGGTCCAGGAGAGCTACTCTCTTGTCTTTTATTATCTTCATCTGCAATTTCCTGGCTGCTTCCTCAACAAAAGCTGATAGCTACTAGAGTGCATGCCAGTTTAGAACACATTTGTCTTTTGCAGAGAGGAGGAAGCTGCTGTGTGAGGGACAGAAAGCTCAGTTCAGCTGAGACCGCAGCAAAGAGCAGTGGACTGTGCCTCACCTTTGGGTAGGGCTGAAGCCACCGGAGGTCATGCAAGCAGCCCAAAGGGAGGTGCAGGCAGTTCTGAATGGAAAGCTCTTCCTCTCCCCAGAGCTCACTGAACAGTCAGCTTCAAGCAGCACTGGGATGCTTTGGGATGTTTTTAACAACGTTTCCCCCTGCTCACCATTTCATCCTCCTATTCCTGCAGGCAAATGGCCAGCAGCAGCTCCTGAGCAGGACCTGTTCAGCAGAGCCCCATCTGTATCACAGTGTCACAGTGTCACAGTGTCACAGTGTCACCAAGGTTGGAAGAGACCTCGAAGATCATTGAGTCCAACCTGTCACCACAGACCCCATGACTAGACCATGGCACCAAGTGCCACATCCAGTCCCCTCTTGAACACCTCCAGGGATGGTGACTCTACCACCTCTCTGGGCAGCACATCCCAATGGTGAATGACTCTCAGTGAAGAACTTTCTCCTCACCTCCAGCCTAAACCTCCCCTGGCACAGCTTGAGACTGTGTCCCCTTGTTCTGGTGCTGGTTGCCTGGGAGAAGAGGCCAACCCCTTCCTGGCTACAACCACCTTTCAGGGAGTTGTAGAGAGCAATGAGGTCTCCCCTGAGCCTCCTCTTCTCCAGGCTAAGCAACCCCAGCTCCCTCAGCCTCTCCTCACAGGGCTGTGCTCAAGGCCTCTCCCCAGCCTTGTTGCCCTTCTCTGGACACCTTCAAGAGTCTCAATGTCCTTCTTAAACTGAGGAGCCCAGAACTGGACACAGGACTCAAGGTGTGGCCTAACCAAAGCAGAGCACAGGGGCACAATGACCTCCCTGCTCCTGCTGGCCACACCATTCCTAATGCAGGCCAGGATGCCCTTGGCCTTCTTGGCCACCTGGGCACACTGCTGGCTCATGTTTAGGCGGGTGTCAATCAGCACCCCCAGGTCCCTCTCTGTTTGGCAGCTCTCAGCCACTCTGACCCCAGCCTGTAGCTCTGCCTGGGGTTGCTGTGGCCAAAGTGCAGCCCCTGGCACTTGGACTTGTTGAATGCCATCCTGTTGGCCTCTGCCCATCTGTCCAGCCAGTCGAGGTCCCTCTGCAGAGCCCTTCTTCCCTCTGACTGACCAACATCTGCTCCCAGCTTGGTGTCCTCTGCAAATTTGCTGATGACTGTCTCAATCCCCTCATCCAGATCATCAATGAAGACATTGAAGAGGATGGGGCCCAGCACTGATCCCTGGGGCACACCACTGGTGACTGGCTGCCAGCTGGCTGTGGCACCATTCACCACCACTCTCTGGGCTCAGCCTCCAGCCAGTTCCTAACCCAGCTCAGAGTGCTGCTGCCCAAGCCAGGGGCTGACAGCTTGGCCAGCAGTTTGCTGTGGGGGACGGTGTCAAAGGCCTTGCTGAAGTCCAGGCAGACCACATCCACAGCCTGCCCCACATCCACCAGGCAGTCACCTGGGCATAGAAGGAGATCAGGTTGGAGAGGCAGGACCTGCCCTTCCTGAATCCATGCTGGCTGGACCTGAGCCCTTGGCCATCCTGCAGGTGCGCAGTGATTGCCGCCAGGATGATCTGCTCCATCATTTCCCTGGCACTGAGGTCAGGCTGCCAGGCCTGGAGTTTCCGGGTTCCTCCATCCCACCCTGCTTGTGGGTGGGGACCACACTGGCCAGTTTCCATCATCTGGGACCTCACCTGTCAGCCAGGACTGTTCATTCTTGTCCTGAAACCTTCCACAGTTTCAGGCCAGTTCCTCTCCTATCACCTGAGACTGGGGAGCAGAGCCCAACCCCCACCTGGCTCCAGCCTCCTCTCAGGGAGCTGCAGAGAGCAATGAGCTCTCCCTCAGCCTCCTCTTCTCCAGGCTGAACACCCCCAGCTCCCTCAGCTGCTCCTCCCCAGCCCAGCTCTCCAGACCCTTCCCCAGCTCTGTTGCCCTTCCCTGGCCCTGCTCCAGCCTCTCAATGTCCTTCCTGGAGCGAGAGCCCCAAAACTGAACCCAGGGTTTGAGGTGTGGCCTCTCCAGGGCAGTATGACTGTCACAAGGCACCACCTCCATAAAGGAAAGGAAGAGTAACAGCAATTAACTCCCATGCTCTCATCAGGAGCCCCTGGTTTCTAATTGCTCTGTTTCTGCTGGATTCTGACTGGCCCTTTGCAGGTGGCCCACAGATGACCAGGACATGCTTGCTCTGCAGGCACACCAGTGGCCAGACCTCTGTTTAGCAGAGCACTCTTCTGTGCCAAACCTGGACACAGACCTTTTCCTCTGCCGTGGGTTTAGAGTACCCCAGTAAGCAACCCCTGAACAGGGAGTCCTGTCCCCTCTCATCTTGGAATCAGAGAGTCAGAAAATCAGAGACTCACACAATGGTCTGGGTTGGAGGGGACCTCCAGAGCTCAGCCAGTCTGACCCTCTGCAGGCAGCAGGGACATCCTCCACTGGATCAGGCTGCCCAGAGCCCTCTCCAGCCTCCCCTGGAATAGCTCCAGCCATGGAGCCTCAACCACCTCCCTGGGCAACCTGCTGCAGGGTTCCAGCAGCCTCCTGGGGCAGAACTTGTTCCTCACATCCAATCTCCATCTGCTCTGCTCTCCTTTCAAACCATTGCCCCTGGGGCTGTCCCTGCAGGCCTTTGGGAGCAGTCCCTCTGAAGCCTTCTTGGAGCCCCTTCAGGGACTGGCAGGCTGCTCTGAGGTCTGCCTGGAGCCTTCTCTTCCCCGGGCTGAAGACCCCCAGCTCCTTCAGCCTGTGCCCATAGCAGAGCTGCTCCAACCCCCTGACCATTTCCATGGTCCTCTCTGGACCCTCCACCAGGTCCATGTCCTTCCAGGGCTCCAGACCTGGATGCAGTACTCCAGGTGAGGTCTTCCCAGAGCAGCGGGGCAGGATCTCCTCTCTCCAGCTCCGGCCATGCTGCTTTGGATGCAGCCCAGGCTGCCTTCTTGGCTCAAGCTCACACTGTCTGCTCATGTCCAGCTTACAGATGACATTGGAAATGCAGCCCAGAGAGCTGATTTTCCCTGTAAGGAAAGGACCACATCCACTCTGGTGAGAACCTCCAAGTCCTGCTGCATCTCAGCCTTTTTAGCACTTCCCCCTTCCTCTTCTTGTTCAAACACAGCTCTCAACATGCTTTGCACAGCTGGTTCTGGGAGCACAACTTTAATCCTCTCTGGCATTAATTCACTCAATTATGTCTCCCCCTGGTTCTCAGTCAACATTTTACCCTGGTACCTCAATGTCAATCATGCAATTAGCAGAGTAGCCAGGAGCTAGGGCCCCTCTGCAGCGTTACCTCCATGTCTGAGCACAGCATTAAGAGCAGACCCAGCAGCAGGTGGAAAGACAGAGAACAGAGATAATAAAACTGAAGTCATGCATAATTCTTCTCCAGTCAGGAGCAGCAATCAGAGCTCACCACCTGCTCTTAATGCTCTTTTTCAGTGGACCAAGGCATCAGAGCAGTTTGCAGATGAAGGCAATTAGCTGTTTAGCTTAGGCAGCCACAGAGATTACAGGGCTCCAGGGATCACTCTGCACACACATCTGGACCAGCCAGGCAGTGCATGCTCAATGCCATGAGGAGGCTGCAAAGAGGAATTAGAATCTACAAGAGCTGGGGGAAAAATATGAAGAGAATAAGTCATAAAAGAATGGAGGCCTGGATGTTAGGCATAGGGTCAGGGGGGTTGGGCTGGATGACCTTTGGAGGGCCTCCCAGCCAGGAGCATTATACCATCCCATGAGTCTATGTCAGGCAAGGCACAGGGGTTTGACCCTTCCCATCCCTGGGAATCTTCCTAATTAGAACAGGGGGGAAACCCTCTGAGACACAGATGTTTCTTTCATGTGGCAAGAGAAAGACCAAGAGTTCTTTCCTCATCTCCAGTTTGGATGCTGCACAAATGATTTACCACCTCAACATCTCTCATACAAGAAGCTCCACCACAAGCCCAACAGATCAGGGCAAGCCCTGCAAGGGCATCACAGACTCACAGAACCTTAGGGGCTGGAAGGGATCTCCAGAGCTCACCCAGTCCCAGCCCCTGCCAGAGCAGGGCACCCAGGGCAGGGCACACAGAGCACAGCCAGGGGGTTGGAAAGGCTCTAGAGCAGGAGACTCCACAACCTCTCTGGGCAGCCTGCTCCAGGGCTCAGCAGCCTCACAGGGACAAAGGTTTCCCTCCTGTTCCCCTGGCACCTCCTCTGCTCCAGCTTGCCCCCAGTGCCCCTTGTGCTGTCCTTGGCCATCCCTGAGCAGAGCCTGGCTCCAGCCCTGCACATCTTTGTCCCCAGCCATGAGGGCAGCCCTCAGGCTCTTCTGCTCCCAGCTCCCAGCCCCAGCTGCCTCAGCCTGGCCTCACAGGGAGATGTTGCACTGCCTGCAGCAGCTCTGTGCCTCTGGGGTTGACACCTCCAGCAGTTCAAGTTTCAGGCATCAGCTGAACCTGGCCAGGAGCTCCTGCACACGGAGCTGTGGCTCTCCATGTGTACAGCCTGCTGCAGAGCCAGCCTGGCTCCAGTCCTGGCTCCTGCTTTTCAGCCCTCAGGGGCTGGGTTCTGCTGGTCAGCAGGAGGGAGCCACGGAGCTCAGCTGGCTGCCTTTGGCAGTCACAACCCAGAAGTTGCCTCCTTGACCTCAGGAGGTTTTCCAGAAGCATTCCTTCTACTTTCACTGCACAGCTACCGCCACACCCCCTCCATTGCTTCGTTCACAAGCACACGGCCAAGGCAGCCTTCATCTGCTGGGAACCACTGTGCTGGAGGCAAGGCTGCCACACACCAGCAACACAACAGCTCCACCACCCCCAGCAAGAAGACCAGCCCCAGGGCATTCTGTCCTGGCCCTGGCAACTGCTCCCCACCAGTGCTCAGTGCTGCTGGTTTGCTCTTCTCTCTGAATGTTCCCACATTCCAGTGTGCAAAATGTTGTTCTGAGTTCACCTCCTTGTATGTCCCTTAGGGTTCTACAGAGACTTCACAAACACCACCACAGCTTGCTTCTGCCACTCAAACAGAGCCACAGAACGATTTGGGTTGGAAGGGACCTTAAAGCTCATCCAGCTCCAGCCCCCTGCCCTGGGCAGGGACACCTCCCACCAGCACAGGCTGCTCAGGGCCTCATCCAGCCTGGCCTTCAGCACCTCCAGGCAGGAGGCAGCCACAGCCTCCCTGGGCAGCCTGGGACAGAGTCTCCCCAGCCTCACTCTCAACAATTCCTTCCTCATCTCCAGTCTCAGTCTGCCCTCCTCAAGCCTCAACCCATTCCCTCTGGCCCTATCACTCTAAGGCCTGGTGAGAAGTCCCTTCACCCAAGAGATGCTCCATGGTCAGTAATGGAATACCAAACAATCCTGAGGTGCAAATCCTGAGGTGACCTCCACAGTGAACTGCAAGCTGTGCCTGCAGACTGCAGCAGAAGCTCTCAGCACAGCCAAGGTCACCCAGTGAGCAAACCCAGGGGTGTGTGACCGGCTGCAGGCACAGTGCTCTGCCCTGGAGCCTTTCTCCTCCTCCAGCACTCACTGCACCACCCTCTGCACAGACTGCCAGCTCCTGCTTCCCCTCTCCTCCAGCTGACAGCACCTTGCTAAGTATAATTTTATGTACCTGTAACTTCCTCATGTTGCTCAAACCCACCCTGGATGCTGCTCTCTCTGACCTCTTCAAAGCCATCAGCCATAAGTTTAGGCCTATCTGATCCTGCACTGAGATGACCTCAAGGTTTCATACCCAAGTGCACAACTTGCCTTTCTCTCTCCTTTTTGAATCCTGGCTTTGATGAAGAGCCAGAAGTAATTCTGAGTTCTAATTACAGACACAAACAGGGCTGGAGGGTCCCTGGGGGCCTGGGCACTTTCTACCACCCCAGCCAAGAAGCAGTGCAGGCTGGGGGCATCAAGCTCCTCCATGGCCCCTGGTACCTGAATGGATGCCAAGAGGAAGGGGCCAGGCACTTTTCAGTGGTGTCCTGCAACAGGACAAGAGGCAATGGACACAAACTGGAAGCCAGGAAGTTCCACCTCAACATGAGGAGAAACTTCTTCACTGTGATGGTGCTGAGCCCTGGAGCAGGCTGCCCAGAGAGGTTGTGGAGTCTCCTGCTCTGGAGCCTTTCCAACCCCCTGGCTGTGCTCTGGGTGCCCTGCCCTGGGTGCCCTGCTCTGGCAGGGGCTGGGACTGGGTGATCCCTGGAGGTCCCTTCCAGCCCCTGGCATTCTGTGATTCTGTGTTTCATCCTCACACTCATTGTCTCCAGGGCTGTCCTGGTTTGAGGCCAGGCAGATCCTCTCTTGCCCCTGAGAGGGGCACAAGAATGACACTCCTCACACCAATGGGTTGCAGAAGTGATGGCAAGTTTAAATGGGAAGCAGGGAGTGTTGTACAGAGGCTACAAGCACAGAGATAAAAGAACCCCAAAGCGTGCAGAGTCCCTTACAGCACACCCCAAAGCCTCCAACACTCCCTTCTCCCCACCTGAGGGTCCACCCAAACCCCCCCAGGGCTCTTTCTTCCCCCCACTGCTAGGCTGGTCTCAGGCAGGCCAGGTCTAACCCTCCCCCTTCCCCTCCTGGCATTAGGCCTAAGACAGGACCTAAGAGGCCTTGAGATACTGCCCCGGCGTTCCCTGATAGGGAGCATCTCCCACGGGAGCAGAGAGGGAAGGAAGAGGACAAGAAAGACTTTGGAGATGGATTTACAGGGCACAGGATATTATGGGTATGAAATACACTGCTTCCTGGGTCCACCTTACCGGGCTGGACCCTCTGGACACTGGAGCCGTAACTCCCGAGGCAGGCACAGGAGGCAGCCAGCCGGAGCTGCCAGGCGGGTACGCTCAGACCGCGGAGTCACTGCCCCCAGCCCGGTGCGGGCGGCTGAGCGGGTTTGCTCTGAGCTCCTCTAGAACCAGTGCCGGGGTAGGCATCGGCTGCATGCAGAGCTGCCTCTCCTGGGGCCACCTGCACAGTGACCTCAGGAACAGCACTCTGGCTCCCCTCAAGCCCCCTCACTGGCACCCACAGCTTCTGCAGGCAAAGAACTGCTGGGCTACAGCTGAGGCCCGGCACTGCTTCTCCCCTCGAACATCAGCTCCAGAGAGAAAACCACACCAGCAGCTCCCACTGGCTAAGTGTTGGAGAGATCTGGGTCGGATAAAAGAGACCAGACCTGACTGCAGCAGTAACCTCCCACCAGCCCAGGCTGCTCGAGGCTTCATCCAGCCCAGCCTCCAACCCCTCCAGGGAGGGGACAGCCACAGCCCCCCTGGGCAACCCGTCCCAGACATGCAAACACTTTGCAGAGCAGACTGAAGCCATCAGCAAGGGCTCAAACCCAGTATGCAGTAGGTCCATGCCATAGATCAACAAAACTGGGGGGAGTCATCAGTGCAGACCTTCTGATGACCCCTGCCTGCCACCACTTGGCTCAGCATCCTGCCTTGGATCAGGAGTAACGTGGCCAGCAGGTCTAGGGATGAGGTGGTCTTCCTGTACTGGGCACTGCTGAGGCCACATGTTGAATCTGGGTTCAGTTTTGGGCTCCTCACCCCAAGAAGGGGACTGAGGAGCTGGAGGAGGTGCAGAGAAGGGCAACAGAGCTGGGGCAGGGTCTGGGGGACAGGGCTGGGGAGGAGCAGCTGAGGGAGCTGGGGGTGTTCAGCCTGGAGAAGAGGAGGCTGAGGGAGGCCTCATTGCTCTCTGCAGCTCTCTGAGAGGAGGCTGCAGCCAGGTGGGGCTTGAGCTGTGCTCCCCGGTCTCAGGTGATAAGAGGAGAGGAACTGGCCTGAAACTGTGCCAGGGGAGGCTGAGGTTGGAGAGGAGGAAAAATGTCTTTGGTGCCAGAGTGGTGAGGGACTGGCAGAGGCTGCCCAGGGGGGTGGTGGAGTCCCCATGCCTGGAGGTGTTCCAGACCCCTGTGGCCATGGCTGGGGGCCATGGTTTGGTGGCCATGGTGGGGCTGGGCTGCTGCTTGGACTGGCTGAGCTCAGAGGCCTTTTCCAGCTGAAACAATTCTATGGTTCCATGATTTTCTGACCTAGCAAACTTCTGCCTCTCCTTGTCCCACAGAGGGCTGTGGGAAGGTGCTGATGGGCAGTGGGTGACACCTTTCCATGCTGGGCCCCAGCCTGGCTGCTGCTATTGCATTTCAGCTGCCTCCTTTAAAGTGCAGATTCCAGAGCCATCCTGTCTAGGTGCCTTCACTGCAGATTTCAGCTCTCCTCCTTAAGGCAGGACCAAACTGCTCTGCCCTGAATCAAAAGGCAAGACCAGAGCTGTCATTAGCCAGGGAAAGTGCCTCTTGTTCCACGCAGCCTTTCTGCCATGGCCTCCCTTCTGCTCTTCCTTCTATGCAGCATCTCCCATCCACTGATTTTAATGAGGGTTTCATCCATCTGCTCAGTGTGCACCCAAAGGCAGGCTGCTAGCAGTGCTGTGCATTTAATTCATCCTAGGTATTTTCAGTGTTATATTTAGTCATCTCCCTGGCTGCAGATCCTCCTCCATACAATGCTGCTGGTGCCTGGTGGAGAACTGCTAATCCCTTCCTAGAGCTGGAGAAATTCCACTCAGGCACACCTGATGTGTTTACTTGCAGAGTACCAGAATCCTTTTGGTTGGAAAAGCCCTTTCAGATCATCCAGTCCCACCCTCCTCTGACTCTACCAAGGCTGGGACTAACCCATGGCCCTCAGCACCACATCTCTGCCTCTTTGAAACACCTCCAGGGATGGAGCCTCAAGCACCTCCCTGGGCAGCCTGTGCCAGTGTCTCCCCAGCCTCCCTGTGCAGAGCTTCCTCCTGATGTCCAACCTGACTCTGCCCTGCTCCAGTTCCAAACCCTTGACCCTTGGCCTATCCCCACAGCCCCTTCTGAACAGTCCCTCCCCAGCTGCCTGCAGCTCCCCTGCAGATCTTGAGCTGCAGCTCTGAGGTCTCCCTGGAGCCTTCTCCTCTCCAGGCTGAACAGCCCCAGCTCACCCAGCCTGTTTTTATGGGAGAGATGCTCCAGCCCTCAGATCCTCTTGGTGGCCTCCTCTGGCCCCTTTGAGCTGTGCTTTGCCCTGCATTCCAGAGGTGAGGCAGTGGCAGGTGACACTGCTCAGAGCTGCCAATCCCCGGGTAATTAGGGAAGCTAGCACTGTGCTACCTCAGGCACACACAGCTTGCCTGCTCCTCTGACCTCAGCTGAGCTTTCAGAGCTCAGCCTTGGCCTCATTACAGCTGAAGGTGCAGCAATGCTAACTGCATCCTTCAGTCTGGGTCACTGGATGGAGCCAGGCTCTTTGCAGTGACACCCAGAGGGACAATGGATGGAAACAGTCACAGGAGATTGCACCTCAACAGAGCCCTGGAGCAGGCTGCTCAGAGAGGCTGTGGAGTCTCCTGCTCTGGAGACTTCCCAACCCCACCTGGATGTGTTCTGTGTGCCCTGCCCTGGGTGCCCCTGCTCTGGCAGGGGGATGGCCTGGGTGATCTCTGGAGGCCCCTTCCAGCCCCTGGCATCCTGTGCTTCCTGTGCAGCAGGAGATGGGAAGCTGGCTTTGGCCATCGACACAGAAACACAGCTGTGGTTGTTTTCTTTACCCATACAAAACACGGACAGTTTATACCTTAAAGCTACCATTTATACCTTAACTCTACAGTTCATACCTCAAAGCTGCAACTCATGCCTCAAAGCTAACTGCAGCTAGCCTCAGCCTCAGCCTGGGCACCCGCATTTGGCACAGAAAGGACTTCTCCACTGAGATCAACCCACACGAGATAAACCTTTGAGGGTCCTGCCCTTCCAAAGCCCTCAGGGGTTTGCTGCTTTAAGGGCCACAGTAACTTGAGGTTGCCCAACCTGAGGACAAAACGTTGCCATAGGATGCAGGAGCACCTCAGGAACTGGTGTCTGTTTACTCAACATGAGGTGCAGGCCATGTGAGCCTGGGTGGTTTCTCCTGCCTCAGTTTCTCAGAAGGCTCAGCAGAAGCAGCAGTGACAGCTCACAGCCCTTAAACCTCTTAAAGCCATAAAGCCTTAAAGCCTTAAAGCCACAGGAAGCTCTGTGCTGCATCAGTGTCACTGAGAACCTCACCCCACAGCCTGATTAATGGCTTTAGTGGGGGCTTGCCACAAAGGTGGCCAGGCCCCAGAGTGGAATCATGGGCTCAGGAGGCATTGAGGATCAACACTATCTGCTAATGAAAGCCAGCTGAGCACTGCCCAGCTGCTTGGAGGTCAGCAGCAGAAGCAGAGGCAAAGGCACTTCTGTTCATAGAGTCACAGAACTGCCACGGCTGGAAGGGACCTCAAGGCTCAGCCAGTCCCAACCCTGCTTGCCACGGGCAGGGACCCCTCACACTGCCTCACTCTCAACAATTCCTTCCTCATCTCCAGGCTCAGTCTCTCCTCTCCCAGCTCAAAGCCATTGTTCCTCAGCCTGGCACTCCCAGCCCTTGTCACAGGTCCCTCCCCAGCTCTCCTGGAGCCCTTCAGCTCCTGGCAGGCTGCTCTGAGGTCTCCCTGGAGCCTTCTCTTCTCCAGGCTGAACAGACTTCTGTCAGACTTCTGAACAGACACTGAACAGACCCTGTCAGACTTCTCTTCTCCAGAGGAGAGCTGCTCCAGCCCTCTGATCAAATTTGTGGGCTCCTCTGCACCTGCTCCATCAGGTTCTTGTCCCTCTTGTGTTGGGGACTCCATATCTGGCCCCAGCCCTGCAGGTGAGGTCTCCCCAGAGCAGAGCAGAGGGGCAGGATCCTCTCTCCAGCTCTGGCCACACTGCTTTGGCTGCAGCCCAGGTTGCCCTTGGCCTTCTGTGCTGCCAGTGCCCATTGCTGGCTCCTGCCCAGCTTCTCCCCCCAGCACCCCCAAGGCCTTCTCTGCAGGGCTGCTCTCACTCTCATCATCCCCAAGGCTGAGTTAGTAGTGAGGATTTCTGATGCTTCCAGCAGCCACTGAAACAACTCCACAACATGGTCAGGAAATGAAGTTTCACAGCAGAAGGGGGAAGGGTCTGACCCCAAGGCTGTGGAGATGAAGTCACTTGACATGGTTGCAAGCACAAGCAGTCCACCCCAATGTCATCCATTAATCAGCTGCATTTTTGCCACAGCAGACACTTGGATACAAATCATCCAGCCTCAGAGAGCTGCCAAAGCTCTGCCCTGGCACATGCTGAACTCTCTATGCTGTTTGCAGGCTGGCAGAGCCTGCTGGGTGCTGCCGACTCACATCCCTGCGGGGAAAACATCCTAAAGGCAAACAAAATGACAGCATGTGCTCAGGCAGGGCTCTGCCCCTGCCGCCCTGCCCTCAGGAGAGGAGGTGGAAGAGGTTCTCCTACCCCTTTGTTCTGCCCTGCTGAGGCCACAGCTGGAACACTGTGTCCAGCTCTGGGCTCCTCAGCTCAAAGAGCTCAGGGAACTGCTGGAGAGAGTCCAGCCCAGGGGCACAGAGCTGCTGCAGGCAGTGCAACATCTCCCTGTGAGCACAGCTGAGGGAGCTGGGGCTGGGAGCTGGGAGCAGAGCAGCCTGAGGGCTGCCCTCATGGCTGGGGACAAAGATGTGCAGGGCTGGAGCCAGGCTCTGCTCAGGGATGGCCAAGGACAGCACAAGGGGCACGGGGGGCAAGCTGGAGCAGAGGAGGTGCCAGGGGAACAGGAGGGAAACCTTTGTCCCTGAGAGGCTGCTGAGCCCTGGAGCAGGCTGCCCAGAGAGGTTGTGGAGTCTCCTGCTCTGGAGCCTTTCCAACCCCCCTGGCTGTGCTCTGTGTGCCCTGCCCTGGGTGCCCTGCTCTGGCAGGGGCTGGGACTGGGTGAGCTCTGGAGGTCCCTTCCAGCCCCTAATGTTCTGTGAGTCTGTGAAACCTGGGCCAGGCAGTGGGAATGGTCACTGCTCCCATGGCTGCCACCAAAAGCTGTAGCTCTCCTTTTTAGGTTCCAAGTGGACTTTGGATAGCTGCCTGCAAGTGTCAGTGTCCCCTTACAAGGGCTGGGAGCGACAGGATGAGGAGAGAGGGATTGAAGCTTGAGGAGGGCAGATTGAGACTGGAGATGAGGAAGGAATTGTTGAGAGTGAGGCTGGGGAGACTCTGTCCCAGGCTGCCCAGGGAGGCTGTGGCTGCCCCATGCCCTGAGGTGCTGAAGGCCAGGCTGGATGAGGCCCTGAGCAGCCTCTGCTGGTGGGAGGTGTCCCTGCCCATGGCAGGGGCTGGAAATGGATGGACTGCTGCCCTGCTCTGGCAGGGGCTTGGACTGGGTGATCTCTGGAGGTCCCTTCCAGCCCCTAACTTTCTGTGGTTCTGTGACACAGATAACCTGAACTGGATTCAGAGGGGGTTATATTGCTTTTCCCCCTTAGGCATCTCCTCCTCGTTCCTGTTCCTGAGGTGCAGCCTGCTCCAGAGCCTGGAGATCTGAGAGCATGAGACCAGCCAGGAGCTGAGATGTTCCAGCACTGCACCTCCTCAAACCACTGAGAGTCCCCACATGAGTGATTCACAGCTGTCCTCTCCATTGCCCACTCTCCGTCTTCAGAGGAATGAAATCTTGCCCTGGTGAACAAGAAAACCAACTGCAGCTCTGCCTGCCCTGCAGCTCTGCCTGCCCTGCAGCTCTGCCTGCCCTGCAGCTCTGCCTCCCCTGCAGCTCTGTCTCCCCTGCAGCTCTGCCTGCCCTGCAGCTCTGCCTCCCCTGCAGCTCTGCCTCCCTGCAGCTCTGCCTGCCCTGCAGCTCTGCCTCCCTGCAGCTCTGCCTGCAGCTCTGCCTCCCCTGCACCTCTGCCTGCCCTGCAGCTCTGCCTGCCCTGCAGCTCTGCCTGCCCTGCAGCTCTGCCTCCCCTGCAGCTCTGCCTCCCCTGCTCTGCCTCCCCTGCACCTCTGCCTGCCCTGCAGCTCTGCCTGCCCTGCAGCTCTGCCTCCCCTGCAGCTCTGCCTCCCCTGCAGCTCTGCCTGCCCTGCAGCTCTGCCTGCCCTGCACCTCTGCCTCCCCTGCAGCTCTGCCTCCCCTGCACCTCTGCCTCCCCTGCAGCTCTGCCTCCCCTGCACCTCTGCCTCCCCTGCAGCTCTGCCTGCCCTGCAGCTCTGCCTGCCCTGCAGCTCTGCCTCCCCTGCAGCTCTGTCTCCCCTGCAGCTCTGCCTGCCCTGCAGCTCTGCCTCCCCTGCAGCTCTGCCTCCCTGCAGCTCTGCCTGCCCTGCAGCTCTGCCTCCCCTGCAGCTCTGCCTCCCCTGCAGCTCTGCCTCCCCTGCACCTCTGCCTGCCCTGCAGCTCTGCCTGCCCTGCAGCTCTGCCTCCCCTGCAGCTCTGCCTCCCTGCAGCTCTGCCTGCCCTGCAGCTCTGCCTGCCCTGCACCTCTGCCTCCCCAGCTCTGCCTCTGCCTGCCTCCCCTGCAGCTCTGCCTCCCCTGCACCTCTGCCTCCCCTGCAGCTCTGCCTGCCCTGCAGCTCTGCCTGCCCTGCAGCTCTGCCTCCCCTGCAGCTCTGCCTGCCCTGCACCTCTGCCTCCCCTGCACCTCTGCCTCCCCTGCAGCTCTGCCTCCCCTGCAGCTCTGCCTGCCCTGCAGCTCTGCCTGCCCTGCAGCCTCCCCTGCTCTGCCCCCTGCACCTCTGCCTCCCCTGCAGCTCTGCCTCCCCTGCAGCTCTGCCTCCCCTGCAGCTCTGCCTCCCCCACCTCTGCCTCCCCTGCAGCTCTGCCTCCCTGCACCCTGCCTCCCCTGCAGCTCTGCCTCCCCTGCACCTCTGCCTCCCCTGCAGCTCTGCCTGCCCTGCAGCTCTGCCTGCCCTGCAGCTCTGCCTCCCCTGCAGCTCTGCCTCCCCTGCACCTCTGCCTCCCCTGCAGCTCTGCCTGCCCTGCAGCTCTGCCTGCCCTGCAGCTCTGCCTCCCCTGCAGCTCTGCCTCCCCTGCACCTCTGCCTCCCCCTGCAGCTCTGCCTCCCCTGCAGCTCTGCCTCCCCTGCAGCTCTGCCTCCCCTGCAGCTCTGCCTGCCCTGCAGCTCTGCCTCCCCTGCACCTCTGCCTGCCCTGCAGCTCTGCCTCCCCCTGCAGCTCTGCCTCCCCTGCACCTCTGCCTCCCCTGCAGCTCTGCCTCCCCTGCAGCTCTGCCTGCCCTGCACCTCTGCCTCCCCTGCAGCTCTGCCTCCCCTGCACCTCTGCCTCCCCTGCAGCTCTGCCTGCCCTGCAGCTCTGCCTGCCCTGCAGCTCTGCCTCCCCTGCAGCTCTGCCTCCCCTGCACCTCTGCCTCCCCTGCAGCTCTGCCTCCCCTGCAGCTCTGCCTCCCCCTGCAGCTCTGCCTGCCCTGCAGCTCTGCCTCCCCTGCACCTCTGCCTCCCCTGCAGCTCTGCCTCCCTGCACCTCTGCCTCCCCTGCAGCTCTGCCTGCCCTGCAGCTCTGCCTCCCCTGCACCTCTGCCTCCCCTGCACCTCTGCCTCCCCTGCAGCTCTGCCTCCCCTCTCTACATCCTTCTTTCAGTTCTTTTTTGCAGGAAATTGGGTGTTTTAAGGCTGGGCTTGAAAACGAGGTGTAAAGACGAGCCTGCAAATGTAGGTGTGTAGCACCAGCACCTGCTGAGCTGCCCTCACGGCTTTGGCCTCTTTTGTTTGCTCCCATGTAGGAAACATGCTGGGGAAAACAAAGTTTCCACAGTGAGAAGTTTGCCAGAGGTATTTCTTATTTTCCCGTTAGGGGAAAGAAAATCCAAATAAGACAACTAAAAAGTGAAAGAAAGTAGGGAAAAGCAATGTCTCTTTGTACGTGTTGGACACAGTGACCTGGACTCCAGCAGCAGAAGGAAGAACACCGAAACCTGGGCCAAGGATGGTTAAACTACACCTAACCAAACCCAACCCAGACTAAACCAACCCTTTCCAGGTCTGAATGACATCCAAAGCAGTGTGGCCAGGGATGGAGAGAGGATCCTGCCCCTCTGCTCTGGGGAGACCTCACCTGCAGGGCTGGGGCCAGCTGTGGAGACCTCAACACAAGAGGGACCTGGAGCTGCTGGAGAGGGTCCAGAGCAGGCCACAAAGATGATCAGGGGTCTGAAGAACCTCTGCTATGGGGACAGGTTGGGAGAGTTGGAGCTGTTCACCCTGGAGAGGAGAAGGCTCCAGGGAGACCTCAGAGCTGCAGTTCAGTATCTGCAGGGGGGCTGCAGGCAGCTGGGGAGGGACTGCTCAGAAGGGGCTGTGGGGATAGGCCAAGGGACAAGGGTTTGAAAGTGGAGCAGGGCAGAGTTAGGTTGGACATCAGGAGGAAGCTCTGCACAGGGAGGCTGGGGAGACACTGGCACAGGCTGCCCAGGGAGGTGCTTGAGGCTCCATCCCTGGAGCCACCCAAGCTCAGCCTGGCTGTGTCCCTGTGCAGCCTGCTCTGGCTGGAGCTGTCCCTGCTGCCTGCAGGGGCTTGGACAGGATGCCCTTGGAGGCTCCTTCCAATGCAATACAATCTGTGAACCCCAATGCTGTCAATTGGATCTCTCTGCTTTAGTGAACGTGGTGCAAGGGGAAGCCCAAAGGACAGCCACTGACATCCAGCTCTACATTGGTGCTCCAGCCTTGCTGTACAGTCAGCAAAGACAAGGGTAATCTGTCCCTTGCCATGGGAGGCCTCCAAGGAAGACCCAACAAGCCTTCAGAGGTGCTCCTCCAGGTGCACTTGGAAGGCCTAGCTGAGAGGTGAGAGGTTTGGGAGGCAATGCCAAGCCCCTTGCCAAGCAAGGACCTTCCCCAAAGGCAACAAAGCTGGGGAGGGGTCTGGAGCACAGCCCTGTGAGGAGAGGCTGAGGGAGCTGGGGTTGCTTAGCCTGGAGAAGAGGAGGCTCAGGGGAGACCTCATTGCTCTCTACAACTCCCTGCAGGGAGGTTGTAGCCAGGTGGGGGTTGGTCTCTTCTCCCAGGCAGCCAGCAGCAGAACAAGAGGTCACAGTCTCAAGCTGTGCCAGGGGAGGTTCAGGCTGGAGGTGAGGAAGAAATTCTTCCCAGCAAGAGTGATTGGCCATTGGGATGTGCTGCCCAGGGAGGTGGTGGAGTCCCCATCCCTGGAGGTGTTCAAGAGGGGACTGGATGTGGCACTTGGAGCCATGGTTTAGTTGTCAGGAGGTGCTGGGGGATAGGTTGTACTGGATGACCTCTGAGGTCTTTCCCAGCCTGGCTGGTTCCATGGTTCCGTGACGCTGCGGCGCTCAGCACTGCGGTCAGCGCAGGCCAGGCGGAGCCCTCCGCCCTGGGGCCGCCCTTGCCGCAGCTGCTCCGCAGCGGTGCAGAGCTGCCCCTGGGCCGCTCCGGCTTCCTGACACTGCAGAGCCTTCCAGCTGAGAGCCTTCATTGAGCTCCACAGTTAAGTCCACAAGTGGGTGATCCCCTCTCCATAGGCACTTTCCCCCTCCCCCAAGCCCTCGAATTTATGCTGTAATCGTTGTTGTTTGTTCCAGGCCTGCTCTAGCAGAGGATGCAGACCCAAAGCCTCACACAAGGGCACTCCGAGCGTCACAGGAACTGCTGCCACGGTGCCAGCCCTTAGTCACTGTCCTGGGGCTGCAGGGACAGGGCAGCCTCAGGCTACAGGCCAGCAGCAGCTCTCAGCCAGCCAGGACTGACTGGAGCTGGCTACAGGAGAGTCCCAACCACCAGCACCACCACCAGTGTGAAGGGAAGTTTGCTGAGGAGAGGATACCTTCCCTCCCCTCTGTCCTCTCCCTCCTCTCCTCTCCTCTCCTCTCCTCTCCTCTCCTCTCCTCTCCTCTCCTCTCCTCTCCTCTCCTCTCCTCTCCTCTCCTCTCCTCCCCTCTCCTCCTCTCCTCTCCTCTCCTCTCCTCTCCTCTCCTCTCCTCTCCTCTCTCTCCTCTCCTCTCTCCTCTCCTCTCCTCTCCTCTCCTCTCCTCTCCTCTCCTCCTCTCCTCTCCTCTCTCTCTCCTCTCCCTCTCCCTCTCCTCTCCTCTCCTCTCCTCTCCTCTCCTCTCCTCTCCTCTCCTCTCCTCTCCTCTCCTCTCCTCTCCTCCTCCTGAGGGCTTCCTTTGTGTCTTCTGTGGCTGCTGCCCAGGTGCTGGGTAACTTTATTTCCCTTGCTTCCCATTGCATTGTTGCTCACTTGGTTATTTCATTAAATCCATTTTCATAGCAACCTGTGAGTCTTTTCCCCTCTTCCTCATCCCCTTCTCTGCTGGGGAGTGATCACTGGGAGGAGGAGCATCTGCAGGAGTATAGCCCCAGGTATGTGCCAAAGGTGGACAGACAGACCCACAGCCATCATCTCTCTTGGTAGGCATGGATAGCACCACAGCAGCTCAGAGTCTCTGCCATGGGCTGGGGCTCCAGTTCTAAAGCCCTCACAAATCCAAACCAAGAAGTCTTTGTGTCCAGTTTCAGTTCTCTCACCACAGGCTTCATCTCTTATGAGCTTGATCCACTGGGATCAGCATCTCATAGAGGCATTTCATAGGTTGGGTTGGAAGGGACCTTCAAGATCATCCAGCTCCAGCCCCCTGCCATGGGCAGGGACCCCTCCCACCAGCACAGGCTGCTCAGGGCCTCATCCAGCCTGGCCTTCAGCACCTCCAGGCAGGAGGCAGCCACAGCCTCCCCGGGCAGCCTGGGACAGAGTCTCTCCATTCTCACTCCCAAGGATTTCTTCCTCACCTCCTGTCTCAATCTCCTCTCTCCCAGCTCAAAGCCATTGTCCCTCATCCTAATTTCCAAAGACTCCTGAACAGGCCATGCAGCTGCCTGTGAGCTGGGGATTGGACTCTTCTCCTCACCTCAGGTGATGGAAGGAGAGGAACTGGCCTGAAACTGCCAGGGGAGGTTTAGGTTGGAGAGGAGGAAAATGTCTTTGGTGCCAGAGTGGTCAGGGACTGGCAAAGGCTGCCCAGGGAGGTGGTGGAGTCCCCATGCCTGGAGGTGTTCCACTTGGGGCCATGGTCTAAATGCTGTCTGGGGGCCTACGGTCTGTGTCAAACGGTCTAAAGGCAATTGGTCTGGGGGCCTATTATTTTAGGGGCAATTGGGGGCCTACGGTCTGGGCAACGGTCTGTGCCACCATTCAGGGCCACGGCTCAGGTACAATCATTCAGCCTATGGTCTGGGCAATGAACAAAGCAACTATTCAAATGATGGTCTGAAGATTATCTGTAATGATGGTCTAGTTAAATGCCTATCTAAAGTATTTGGTCTAAATGTCTTAATTAGGGCCAACGGTCTGGGGGCGATTGGTCTAGGGGCCAACGGTCTAGGCCGATGGTCTAAAAGCAACGGTCTAGCAATCATTCAAAATGATGGTCTGGGGGCATTAGCCTGGGGGCCTATGGTTCAAAGACGTCTGTGTCAAAATTGTCTAAAAGCAAACCATTCAAAATTACGGTCTAAAGGATGGTATTCAAAATACTTATTCAAAGGTGACGGTCTGGGCAACATTGAAGTATTTGGTCTAAAATATTTCTGTCTAAAATGTACCCATTCAAAGATTTGTCTGTAAACATTGTCTGGTACTACGGTCTAAAGTGACGGTCTAAAATACGGTCTAGGCCAATCATTCAAATTACTGGTCTGAGTACCGTCATTCAAAAATGATTTGGCTCAGGGCAAAAAATAAATGGTCTAAAATGACGGTCTAAATTATCTGAAATATTTATTCAAAATGCTGTCCAAAGGCGATTCATTCAAAATACGGTTTAGGGCCACTCATTCAAAATTTGATGGTCTAAAATTTATTGTTCAAAGGAATGCACTAAAACATGGTCTGGGGGAAAGATTATCTGAAAATTATTATCTAAAATAAAACGGTCTGAAACAACATATTCAGACCGCTTAATTAAAGCCATGGTTTGGGGGCGATGGTTTGGGGGCAATGGTTCGGGGGCGATGGTTTGGGGGCGATGGTTTGGGGGCGATGGTTTGGGGGCGATGGCTTGGGGGCAATGGTTTGGGGGCTGATGGTTTGGGTGCCATGGTTTGGGGGGCATTGGTTGGGGGGCGTATGGTTTGGGGGTGATGGTTTGGGGGCCATGGTTTGGGGGCAATGGTTTGGGGGCCATGGTTTGGGAGCCATGGTTTGGGGGCAGAGGCCAACAGGATGGCATTCAACAAGTCCAAGTGCCAGGGGCTGCACTTTGGCCACAACAACCCCAGGCAGAGCTACAGGCTGGGGTCAGAGTGGCTGAGAGCAGCCAGGCAGAGAGGCTGCAGGGAGCTGGAGGCTGGTCTGCTCTCCCTAGTCTCAGGTGAAAAGAGAGGCAAAGGCTGGAAATTGTGCCAGGGGAGGGTTAGGTTGGAGATAATTGTGAGAAGCGAGCTCAGTGCTGAATTTTAAATGCAGCCAGCTGACTATGAAACAGAAGCAAAGCAGCACTGGGCGCAGAGCGGAGGAGCGAGAGGCGCCACGACGCCCCGAGCTGAGCTTGCTCACGCATCTGCACCCAGCCCATTTCCCCAGCTGCCCAGGGAGGTGCTGCAGTCCCCATCCCTGGAGGTCTTGAGGGGAACAGGAGGGAAACCTTTGTCCCTGTGAGGCTGCTGAGCCCTGGAGCAGGCTGCCCAGAGATGTTGTGGAGTCTCCTGCTCTGGAGCCTTTCCAACCCCCCTGGATGTGCTCTGGGTGCCCTGCCCTGGGTGCCCCTGCTCTGGCAGGGGCTTGGACTGGGTGATCTCTGGAGGTCCCTTCCAGCCCCTGACCCTTTGATTCTGCATTTGCCACCTTCACATCACCACCTGCTCCCAGGAGGTTCTCTGTCTGCACATGATGTCCACAGGAGCTGTCTGTTAGCTGCAACTCTGCATGCTTAGGATGCTTCTGCAATCCTTGCAGGCCACAGCTGTTATAAAACCCTCTCTCTCTGCCCTGACCTTCCTGCACGTTACAGATGCTGAAGGACTTGGGGATGGTCAAGTGCTGGAAGCCTTCAGGTGGAAGCACACTCCTGATGCCCACACTTTGGTTGGAAAGAGCCTGCTGGGTAAATCCCAAACAAAATCCTCATGCTGCTGGTCTCTGCACAACAGGAACTCCCTGCACACAGCCTGGAGAAGAGGAGGCTCTGGGAGACCTCAGAGCAGCCTGCCAGGACCTGAAGGGGCTCCAAGAAGGCAGCAGAGGGACTGTTCCCAAAGGCCTGCAGGGACAGCCCCAGGGGCAGTGGTTTGAAAGGAGAGCAGAGCAGATGGAGATTGGATGTGAGGAACAAGTTCTGCCCCAGGAGGCTGCTGGAACACTGCAGCAGGTTGCCCAGGGAGGTGGTTGAGGCTCCATCCCTGGAGCTATTCCAGGGGAGGCTGGAGAGGGCTCTGGGCAGCCTGATCCAGTGGAGGATGTCCCTGCTGAGTGCAGAGGTTTAGGTCTGGGTGAGCCTTGGAGGTCCCTTCCAACCCAAATCATTCTGTGCTTCTCTAAGGCGGAGGGGAAGTGTGCAGGGGCAGGAGATCCACACACAAAGGCCCCTGGCACAGCCACACTGCATCCACAGCTCTCTACACTGACACAGCTTCTCCTGCTGCAGTTTCATACAGCCTGGAATGCACAAGTCTGGGAGGTGTTATTGCTGGTTTTCATGGGGGGGTAAAGCAGGACTTGCAGTACCCATCAAGAGGTGGGACCAAGGCCCAGGGAGGGCTGTCTGCTGCTGGGCTGCTCAGTGGCACACACCTCACAGCCACACTCAGCGCTATGGACTGACAAAGCAACTCGGGTTCGCACGGCAGGGTTGGATCCTCCATCCTGCAGCTCATTTGCAGCAACCCCCTCAAAGGAGCCTGCAGCAGCCCAGCTGCACCTGAGCACTGTGCTGGCTGAGGACTGAAAACAGCCACCAGTGCTTGGTGGGGTTCAGCTGATCTGATCTGCTTGGTGGGGTTCAGCCACCCCCAGGGCCAGCTGTGCAGGCTCCAACCGCATGCCTTGAAAGGACCTCTAAAATAAGTAGGATTCATGACTCCCTCTGAGTGCCTTTTCCTTCTGCTGGGCAGCAAGTCTGCACAATTCACTGCACTGTAAAGGTCTGCAGTGTCACATTGACACCTTGCTGCCTTTCCTTGCTGGGCAATTGCATCCGTAACGACCAGGGAGATCTTCCCTAATGGCACCAGCTCAGGAATCAAGCTGGGACAGAGCAGGGAGCCCAACTTTGCCACTGCTTCAGTTGGAACCAAAATGAATTGCTTGCTGCCTAATCTTGGGGATGGGAACGGGGGAAGAAAAGACCAAACCACCAAAACTAGTTCCAGAAGGAAGGAGGTTAGCAGAGCCTCAGAGCACCTGTGCCACCTGCCAGGAGAATGAAGTGATGGTCAAGATCTGTCTTGGATGGAGATCAAACTAGCTGGAGGAGCTTCTGTGCAACATGAGGTCACACACCTGGGCCTGTGGGAAGAGACATGCTGGGGGCTACCTGTGTTGTGTCCACCACTAGCTAGCCCAGCAAAGCCAGTGCACATCTGGGCTGCAGCAAACTCCCTTTATTTGTCTCTAGGACGGTCAAAAATCATGAATTGTTTAATGGTAGCAAGATGTCTTTAATCTGTAAAGGTAGATCTGGCCCGGCTCTAGCTTCACAGACAGAAAACTTGCAGGCAAACAGCAAGAGCAAAGGCTTCATTGCTTTGCCCAATAGAAAACTACCCATAATAATGTGGTTTTGCTCATCCTAGTAATACTGATCTTTTAATGTTCACACAGCAGTTAAACAATAGAATAGAATACAATAGCAGTCATGACACTCAGTTATAAGGTAGATGCTTTCTGTCGACATCTTGGATTATCGTGACAGTCATTGAGGTCAGTGCTAGGCAGGTTTGCTGACTGTCATTTTCATGACAGTTGTGCTGTGTTCGTGCTGTCCTGTGGTGAGAGGGTTGCAGCACTTTGCAAATTGATGTGTCTAGGTGTTGACATGAACTAACTCTCTCTTGTTGGTACCATTAAAAAAACCTTTTTTTTTTTGCTATGGGGTATTCTCTCTTCCCCCCTTTTTTTTTTTTCCTTTTCTTTTTTTTTTTCCCCCTTTTTTGTTTGTTGTGGTTTCCAACCTGAAAGGAAAATGCATGCTGTGTTATTACAAATTTTGCGTTTTCCCTCTAAGTGCATAGAATTACAGCAAACTGGTGAGATAACACATAAGTCCACACGAACATTTTCTCTAATCACACAACTATCAAACAACCATAATATTCAGTCCTAATTCACATGGTGCTGTGGTACGTTCTTCTGATCGGTGCTTTTGTTCCCAGATTATCATAGCAGTTATTGTGATCGACGTTCGACTTCGTGGGAAATGCTGTTTCCTCATAGTCTTGATTGTTCTACACATTAGCTAAAAAATACTTTTAAGAATGAATACCTATTTACTACAAAGCTTAACTGTATTACATGGAGCTCCTTTAAAATGCCGGCACCCAACTAAGAAGGTTCGAACCAAAAGAAGTTCTTACAATTAAAACTCATTACTAAGTACTTCTACCTTACTGCAATTACTATGTATTAAGTACCTGTAAATACCAAATGCTTACTATTCATTATGCTCACTAGGAAAACTTAGCAAAACTCTAAATAACAGAATTCTAAAAGACATTACAATCAGAAATGATGAAATTAGCACTGTTGCTTTAAATCAGTCTGTTTATGTTTGTCTTTAAAGGAGCTAAAGCTGCCGAGATCTGAGCTTGTGATGCTGCAGCTTCTTCCAATTGTAATGACCATTCAGCCAATTTGTGTATAGTATCCACAAGAAAAGCCTGTGGGCCAGAAGGTAGATAGCCGCCCTTTCCAGCATGTCCTCAATTGAGGCCCCTTGTGGTAAATTTATCAAAACTGACTTTGGTTTTGCATTAGCTCCTTCAAAGGCTACATTCTGTAACATAAGCCCCTTTAAATATTCAGGGACATCTCAGCTATGTAATGACTCACACACACGACCTACAAATCCAGAACACGATTCCGCAGGCTTTTGTCTCAAAGACATATCGTGTGGCGTTTTAGGATCTGCTTGCACCTTTTTTAATGCCTTTTGGGCGCATGCCATCGACTCCTGAAAAACAGCAGGATTACTTTGAACTTGCCGTTCAACTCCAAGCCGCCCTCCAGTTCCCATCAATTGCTGTGCAGTGACCCCAAGCAAAGCATCTCCCGGCTGTCGTTGTACATTCTCCGAGAGCTGACAAAATCAACCCCACTATTTATCAAACACAATCATTTGAGAAGGAGTTAATATCATTCTCGTCAGTGTCTTGATGTCCTCCGGTATCAGCAAGGCATTACCCCAGATATAGTGCAACATTTGTCGAGCTGGCTCGCTGTGTAGCCCGCTCTTGGCTACTGTTGCTCTCAATTGTTGCAAAATCTTCCAGTCCAGGACCTGATAGCGTCCTTGATTAGTAGCATAATCATACCACACAGGAAAACATTGTACTTCAGACAACTCAGCAGCTACATCATGACACCCAGTTTTTACAGCCTCCTGCGCAATTGCTTTCCAGTTAATTCTCACAGCTGCTCCCGAACTAGGTTTCTCCTCCTTTCTACTCCCTTGATCTTCTAATGATATTTCTTTTCCCTGAGAACTTTCTAAAATCAGTTTTTGACACCTACGTTCCCCTAACTTTCCTAACTGATCCGGAGAAACAGGCATTGGTGCCTCCCTCTGAGTCACTGTCCCAGTCTGCACTTCTAAATTCTCGCTTGATTCAACGGAGGCTCCTGCTCTTTCAGCCAGGCAGGCTGCTTCTGCAGCTGGGTCGTCAGGCACCTCGCTCAAGCCCATCGGTGGCGGTGGAGGTGGGGATTCAGGTTTCGATGGCCGTGGTAATGGTATAGTGCGATGTACCGGAGGCGGCCCCGGGCGATATTTGTCAAACACATCGCTCGGTTGCAGTTCAGGTACAACTGGCACTGCCTCTCGTCCTGATAAATTTACTGTAACTGCAGCAGCTATCTGCTGTTCTAGCTTATATTTTTTAATACAGTTTATGCATTCTCGCCACGGCTTTTGCAGCTTTATAGCAGTTTTATCACCATCTATGACCAAGTCCCACAGTTTGTTTCCATATTCTCTCCAACAAGTTTCATCAAAATAACTATCACCGCTAGGGAAATACCCTAAGGCGGATCCGTGGGCCCAAAGCCCAGGAATGACTTTAGACGAAATGTCCGCCTCACGTTTTTCAAGGAAACACTGAAATAAGGAGAGCGCTTCCTCTGTGTCCACGTTCACCGACGTCCGCGAGCGTCACTGCCGCCATCCCTCTCGCCGGTGTCCGCTGCTCCTTTCCTCAGGCCCGCCGATACCGGCCCGCCCGAGCTTCCCGCCGGCCCGCCAAGACTGGTCCGCCCGAGCCGTCCTCCGCGGCCGGCTCTCCCGGTAAAACTTCCGGGTGCGGTCGTCACTGTCGTCCCCGCCGACACGGCTCAGAGTACCCGCAGAATCGGGTCCCTGGTTCAGGCGCCGCTTGACGGGAACGGAGACAGGGATGACAGGACCCATATGAGTCCTAGAAATCATCCAACTTTATTGTTCCACACTTTGTTATTTAGTGTCTTGTCTTATACATAGCTAATTCTATTCTAATTTAACACACACTATTGGTCTCTGACCGAAGGCCACATTATAATATCCAGCCTGCTTACAATTAGGTCTGTGTACAATCTCAGAAAACTCCCTTCTAACTAACTCTTCCTTTCCCATCCTGTTATCTTACAAACACAGCTGCAAGATCAGCTGCAAGGCCACAGTGACCTTGCAGCATCAGCATGCCAGCTAACTATGGGCAGTAAACAACAAGATGGAGTACGGCCTACACATTCTGATCAAGTAGCTGTTCCACAGAATCATGTCCCTTAGATTTAAGCCATTCTCCAACATGCCAGGAGGAGGAACAATGGCTTTGAGCTGGGAGAGGGGAGATTGAGCCTGGAGATGAGGAAGGAATTGTTGAGAGTGAGGCTGGGCAGACTCTGTCCCAGGCTGCCCAGGGAGGCTGTGGCTGCCTCCTGCCTGGAGGTGCTGAAGGCCAGGCTGGATGAGGCCTTGAGCAGCCTGTGCTGGTGGGAGGTGTCCCTGCCCGTGGCAGGGGGCTGGAACTGGATGACCTTGAAGGGCCCTTCCAACTCAACCCATTCTGTGACTCTATGATGAAACAAGATGGTGGGAGGGGAAAATCAATCAGGTTTTAAAAAAATACTAATAAACCCCAATGAATATGAAGTGTGAGAACCAACCACGGAAAATAACCTACTGGAACAACAAACAAGAGGTAGTAGCTGCCTCTTTTCTTTTGGGTAGAAAGTTACTCAGTCATTTTTCTCCTCAACACATTTGTACTTTCCTGTGGTGTAAAACCTTCCCTACAAGCCTCTTTCTCTGCATTTCCTAAGTGACTAAATCCCAGCTCTCCATTTTGCCTCTTCTTGCTTCCCAGGCTGGGGAGATCCATAGAATCATTTATCATTAAAGCCATCTCCTGGCAGCTTTGCTCCTCTTTGTTGCTATATATATGTATATATGTGGCAGGGTGAGAAAGTTCTCCCCCCACACACAAAGAAACCACAGCTAACTCAGTCGGAGAAGCAGATGAAGGTGCTGTATTTACAAGCAGGAATGGAATGCAGATGAATTTGTACACAATATACAGTATTTCCAATATATACAGAAATATACAGCAATGAACGCAATACGGAAGACCTTTTTCCCTCCTTCAGCCAGGGGGTTCCCCCTGTGCCCCCCTCTCCCTCCCTACCTCCCTTTTTCCCCAAAAAGGGTTAGGGAGAGAGAGAAAAAGGCAATTAAGAAGAAAATTCTGATAGCTCAAAGCGTGTGCAAGAATTAGTTTTCTTATCTGGTTAGCTCTGTTAATTCAAGGTCGCCTCCGTCCAGCAGCTGTGGCTTCAGAGAGAGAGAAACAGACAGGCCGACAGGAACAGAGAGAGAACAGACTGAGCTAAAACTTGAAAGTTGCATTCTGCCAATCTAGCAATGAAATTAGTTTAGAATATCTTGTTTTCGTTATTATCCCAAAACATTCAGCCAGAGTGTTCCAGCAACTGTCCCTTTCTTAAAGGCACAGCCTAAAATGGTCACAATATGTATTAAAGAGAAATTGCTCTTTGAATTCACCTCTGAAGTCAGACTGAGGATTTCATCCTACAGGAATGGTATCTCCACTCAGCATCTGAACAGAGCAAGGAGAGAAAACCTTTTTCATAACACAAATATCTGCACCCACTGAGAGGAGGCTGATGCCACCACCTACTGTGAACTCATCTCATGAGTGTTACACAGCCAGATAGATTTCAATTGCAGTAGTGCAGCCTCCTAAAGATACTCAGAGCAGCAGCAGGAAGCTAGAGCTTCATCTCCAGCTCAACAGTTTGTAGACCAGAGGCTTTCAGCACCTGTGGCTGGTTCCCAAGCAGCACCTGAAGCATGCAGACACAAGGGTCACCGAAGGAGTGTGGGCAGCTGTGGGCTCCCATTCACCTGCCCACAGACACCAGGGAAATCATTCCCTGGCAAACACTTCTCCAAGATTCAGTTCACCCCTTGGCACTCCTCTGGGATCCATTCCCAGCACCACCTGTGGCTGCCAAGCCCCAGGGTGGCTCACCAGGTGCAGGACTCGACGGCTGGGGCTGAGCTTTTGTCTCCCAAAAGGCAAACCCTGCAGCAGTCCCTGGTGCCAGCATCACTGCTGCCAGCTCACCCCTGGGCCCTGAAGAACAACTCGCTGAAGCTCTATTCTTACCCTGAAAGGCTGGACTAGGTGGTCCCTGGGTCCCTTACAACCTGGGGTTCTAGGAATCTATGACAACATCAAGGCCTATGCCTCAGCAGAGCACACACCAAGGTGTGCCCTACCCTTGCTCTGCAGGATGGGCAGTTACAGAACCATAGAGTCTGCAAGAGACCTTTGAGATCATCAAGTCCAAGCTCCCGTCTCACCACTGCCACTGAACCACATCCCTCAGCACCACATCCACACAGCTTTTAAACCCCTGGCCCAGGGATGGTGACTCCAGCACCTCCCTGAGCAGCCGGGGGCAGTGCCTGAGAACCCTTGCTGGGAAGAAATAGTTCCTAGTATCCAACCTGAACCTCCCCTGGCACAGCTTGGAGCTGTTTCCTTTTCTTATTGTCACTCTGCAGCACAAGTGAGAGCAGAAAGACTTCCAGCTGGCTCCAACCGCCTTCGAGGCAGCTCAGGAGGACCATGAGGTCTCCCCTCAGCCTCCTCTTCTGAAGGCAAACCAGCCCCAGCCCCCTCAGGCATTCCTCAGAAGAGCACCACTGCTATTACCTGACTGTGAGGCAGAGCACAGCATCGTGTCACCCACAGTGGGGAGCAGCCCCCACTGAACAGGTCCGTTACCATTATTATTAACTCCAGCACACAGCTCCTGGCTTCCACAGAACTGGAGTGGAATCAAAACTTTCTCCCTGACCAGAAAGGCTGCCTGGGAACAGCCTGCAGTCCAACTCCCTGAGGGGATGGGAGCACAGCTCTCACCTGCTCCTGCAGACCACAGCACCTCTGAGCATGTCCCAAGGTTCTGCTGCTTTGGCAGAAGCACTTCCTGAAACGTCCGCCTGCCGGACCAGGGGCACCAAACCCACCAGAGCTGCTGGCCGGCAAGCACCACACTAACTGTGCCTTTGGAACTGAGGGTTGCGAGCAGCATTTTCCTCTGGCTCAGCCAGCTCGCATCAGCACCCTGCCTGTGTGCAGAGAGCAGCACAGGGAATGCCTTCCATCTCCTTCTGCCAGGCTTTCCTGCACAGGCAGCTGGGTTCCTCACCACTCACCACCTTTTGAAAGTGCTCTTCTAGAGGCAAGTCGCTCGGACAGCTGACAGCAGCGGCGCACCGCTGGCCGTTCACACATCGTTCACACATTCCTCTCTGCCTCTCCAGCCAGGAGATTTTTCTCTGCTCTGTGTGAGAAGTGAGTGTCGCTATGGAGCGGTGCTGCCCAGCTCTACCTCGTGTGTGAGTAAGAAGGGATCCTCTTTGCCAGGACAGAGAGAAGCAGCTTCTCCCGAGGCATCCTCGCAGCCGCTGTTCCCAGCGGGGGTTGTGACTTCCCGACTCATGCACAGCAGCAAATCCACCAGACCCACCTCTGCCCCTCCAGCTCCAGCAAAGAGTTCTTGCAGAGCACCAGAGGTCTTCTCTCCAGGATCCCAAAGGAGGCGGCACGAGTCTCCTGCTCTTGGCAGAAAAAGGAAGCAGGTTCTTGCCTGCACCAGAGCCCAGAGTGCAGCTCAAGAGGGGGATCCTTCTCATGGCTGGGCTGTGAGGTATGTCAGTGCTGAGTCAAGCAGCCCGGGGGAAGCTCAGGTGCCAGCGGTAACCGCTCTGAGCAGACCACTCAGGCGGCAAGGCGCTCCAGTCAGCAAGCCCTTGACTAAAGAAGGCAGAAGCCGTGGCAAGGACTTGCAGCGCCGATGGGAGCTGTGCCCTGAGCGCAGCTCTGGGTGACACGTTTGTTCCGTCGGGGTGCCACAGGAGCACCGGGGAAGCTGTCGCGCAGCGATGGCAGCGGCGGCTGTGCTGTCTCAAGAGCTCTGCAAGGCCGGAGCCGCGCAGCACCCCCTGCACGTGACACAGGCACACGGCCAGGCGCCAGCCGCCCACTCCCCACGGCCAGGCGCCCTCGCCGAGGGAGCCGAGCTGCGGGCGCGCCGCTGCAGGTCAGCCGGCAAAACCCAGCCAGAGAGGTCGCCGACGGCCAGCGCTCTGCACTGCCTGGCGAGATTCTTTCAAAACTTCCTTTTCAGCTCAACACCTACGGAGCAGAGCTCCCACTGGAGGTGTCCAGGCACACCAAGCCCCCACGCCACGCCGCGAGCAAGCAACAGCCTCAGCCGCTGCTGCTTTTGTCAGGGGCTGCCCGAGAAGGCACCTTCCCGGGCAACAGCACTGGCAGGTCTCCAATCCCGGGTACTGCCACAGCAAAATCCTCAAGCCAAGGTTGCCGGTGGCAAAGCAGATAGCAGAGAGGAACGAAACTCTCCACAGAGCCAGGAAAGCAAACCACAACAGCCAGAGCCATACGCGAGCTGCTCCTAGCACACATCTCCTTCTCTGCTTCCAAACACCAGCGCTTAGCAGCTCAGAAGTCCTTTGTCCCCGAGGAAAAGCTCCTCTGCTCTTCCCGTCAGTGCCATTTCGCTCCCGAAAAATCGCCACCTCCCCGCCGGCAGCGTTTCCTGGCCCCGCACGGCCGTCCTCTGTCCGCCACGCACCGGCGGGAGCGGAATGAAGGGACCTGTAGAGTGCACTGTGTCCCTGCTTCTGCACCGCGGCAGAACCCAGCGCACTGCAGCCAGCCCCTTCCAAAGGTCATATGCCAAGGAAGAAACAAAAGCTCCCAGGGGCGCTCCGCAGAGACCAAGGCAAGTTGGTTACGATCAAGCGCAACAACTTTATGGCCAGACACGGAAGGTATCCCTCAGGGGTCCTCTTCTCTCTCCTCCCCGCTGCGCGCTGGAAAGCTCCGCGCACACATTTCTGTCTGGCACCGGGCTGCAAATGACACCCCCTCGCCAGGGCAGGATCTGCCTGAGCTGAGGAGGGGACCCCGACACACAGCACGGCACATTGCACGGGCAGCAGCACCTACCTCAGCCAGCCGACAGAGCCTGCAGGTCGCCGTAATTCCCTTTGGATGGAGGCGTTCAGCCCAGCTCAGCCACGCTGCCGTGCCTGGCACCTCGGACACGCCGAGCCAGCATCTCCTGCGAGCAGCGCAGCTCCTCTCGCACATCGAGCTGCGGCTGCAGCAGCCTGGGAGAGCAGCAGCAGCACTCGGATTGCTGCACATGTATCTCTGCAGATTATTTCCTGCTGGAGCACTCGGCGTGCAGGCAGATACTCTTAACCCTCGGGAGGCCTCGGCCCCCCTCGGCAGGGGCGAGCAAGCGACTGGAAATACTCGGTGGTGAGGCAGGAGAGCACTGACCGGAGACGCACAGGGCATCCTCTGAGAAGCAGTCCCGACCCCGAGTTAGTTGCAGTCACTTTGGGCTCCGGGAGCCAGGCGTTCCCACGGCAGCCCCCGGCAGCCCCGGGCAGGCTGCTGCATCGCCCACTGCGGGTCCCCCAGCAGCGGCACCGAGCCGCACGCAGCCCCCGCCGGGCCCGGGCCGGGCTGGCCGGCGACCTGGAGGCCACGGCCACGCAGGCGAGGAGGTGGGGGCCACACCGGTGAGGTGGGGGGCCCGGCCGTGTCACTGAGACTCAGGCACACAGAGCTGCCGCCCCTGGCGCCAAGCTCCCCAGCCGCGGGCGCTGCCCATCACCTGCGGCCACGCAGGGGCAGGCACTCGCTGTCCGCACCGCTCCCGCTGCCAGCCTGCGAATGTGACTGGAAAGCATGGCTGAAAAACATGCTACAATTAACAGGAGGGAGGGAGATACTATTGCTCTCCTGCCAGTCTTAAAGGCACATCGCTCGCATGTGCCTGCCGGAGATGCAAATGTCCGCGGCTCCAGCCCCAGCACCTCCCCCAGCCCCGGCTGCAGCCCTGCCCACAGCAGGGGAAGCAGAGCACCCCGGGGGCCGGGGAGGGAAGGGGGCAGCCGGCGACACAGCCCCCGCGGCCGCGACCAGGAGTGACCCCTGCCACATCTCCACTGCTGTCCCGGGCATCGAATCGAGCTCCTGTCTCCCGGCCTGAACGCTTGTGCCCAGCACTGGCCCCTCTGCCACCATCCTGGCCACACATGGGGTCGGCCTGCCCACTGCCAGGCCGTATTCCACACATAGCCCCAGCCATCATCTCTGTCAGGCAAGGAGAGCCCCCTGGGGGGCATGACACCCCTCTTCTGCCTCCCCCGGGGGCACATCACCCTTCTTCGGGGCTTGGCAGGAGTGCCCAGTGAGTGGCACTGCTCCTGCTGAAGATGCTGGTCAGGGCTGCAGCAGCAGCAGGTGCAGTTTTACACCCTGATCTTACCCAGGAAAAGAATATCCCTTCTGCAACTCTTCTCAGAGCCAGGAGCTGAGGCACTGAACTCCCAAGTGCCACCCATGCTAAAGCTGGGATGAGTTCAGCAGGTCTCAGGCTGGCTGCACCATCTCCCTCCTGCTGCAGGGCTGCAGACAGTGAGCTGTGCACCAGCCACAAGCCACATCTTCTCCCTTTGCTTCTCCTGCTGCCCTCTTCTGCGTGCCCTGGGATGCTCACCCCAGCTGGTCCTTCCTCTCTCTGCCCATATGTGCTGGGAAGGCAGGAGGAGAAGCTGCTTTTAGCTCTCCTGACTTTCCCTTCTCCAAGGGCCTTGTCTCTCCTGCTGGGCAAAGAGGGAAGCAATGCTTATTGCTAGCAGGAAGCTGGGAAATAGGGGTTCTGCCTCTCCTTTTGGTGTTCAGGTGATGAACTACTTTGGGCTGAACATTAAAGCTCCCAACCCGTCCCTTCAAACATCCCTACCACTCCCAGACATGTCTGGAGGTACCCTGCCGAGCAGCAATGCCACACAGAGCTCATTGGCATCGGCCTGCAACATCCCAGAGCCCCAAACCAGGAAGGGAACCCCCATGGCCAAGGGCTGTGGTCACCTGGGAGGCACAAGTGCTGTGGAAACACTGTGAAGAGAGCCCTTAAAGAAAGACTGCAGCTGGTGCCAAATCGTGGAGCAGGGGCAGGGGAGGCCATGAAAATGCTCAGGGGTTGGAGCACATCTGCTACAAGGACAGGCTGAGGGAGCTGGGGGTGTCCAGCCTGGGGAAGAGAAGGCTCTGGGAGACCTCAGAGCAGCCTGCCAGGACCTGAAGGGGCTCCAAGAAGGCAGCAGAGGGACTGTTCCCAAAGGCCTGCAGGGACAACCCCAGGGGCAATGCTTTGAAAGGAGAGCAGAGCAGATGGAGATTGGATGTGAGGAACAAGTTCTGCCCCAGGAGGCTGCTGGAACCCTGCAGCAGGCTGCCCAGGGAGGTGCTTGAGGCTCCACGCCTGGAGCTATTGCAGGTGAGGCTGGAGAGGGCTCTGGGCAGCCTGAGCCAGTGGAGGATGTCCCTGCTGCCTGCAGGGGGTTGGGCTGGATTCTGTCATCTCCTGTGCCACCAGCAGTGATCAGCTGCATGGGCTCGAGCTCCACAAAGCCATGGCAGCACATCCGCACCTCATGGCACACCACGGTGTGAGCCACACCAAAGCTATCAGAGAGACCCTCTGGCACCCTTCCCATCCTCCTGTCCTTCCAGAGGCTTCCTTCCTTTCATTAACAACTCCACAAAACTTTCTATCCAGGTTCATTTCTATCCATGTTACCCATTCATGGCTTGGGAGGCATTCTAAAAGCCTCCCAGCCCCCACAGCTGCCAAAAGTGGCTGAGTCTGGTTTCTGTTCAAAGGCCCACACTGACTAACATGCAATGGGCCTTACACCTGGACCACCTGATGGTGTCACAGCACAGAGGACAAAGCACAGCCCACGGCACTGGAGGGGACCTGCTCCTCCTGGGGCTGAAGAGACAGTTTCTCATGCAGCAGCTACCAAGACCCTGCTCTCAAATGGCTCAGCAAGCCTGGCCTCTGCCTTGCCCTAGCTTGGGCAAGGTTGTTTCAAGAGCTCCTGTGCTCCACGCCTCAAAGAGTCTGGGGCAGGTCCAGTGAAGGGCAAGGCAGCTGGGGAGGGCTCTGGAGAGCAGGGCTGGGGAGGAGCAGCTGAGGGAGCTGGGGGTGTTCAGCCTGGGGAAGAGGAGGCTGAGGGAGAGCTCATTGCTCTCTACAGCTCCCTGGGAGGAGGCTGGAGCCAGGTTGGGGTCTGTGCCTTCCCTGTAGCACCAAGTGACAGGACAAGAGGAAATGGCCTCAAGCAGCACCAGGGGAGGTTCAGGTTGGACATTAGAAGAAACTTCTCTACTGGAAGGGTTCTGAAAGCCTGGCACAGCCTGCCCAGGGAGGTGGCTGAATCCCCACCCCTGGAGGTGTTCCCAAAAGGCAGAGATGTGGTGCTGAGGGTCACGGGTTAGCCCCAGCCTTGGCAGAGTCAGAGAAGGGTTGGGCTGCACGATCTGAAAGATGCTTTCCACGCAAACCCCTTCTGGAGCACAGGAAGCAGGTCACTGTCCCCTCCTGCATCGTGGTGGGAGGCCTCCTGTGCTGCTCCCTGAGGCAGTGGCTAACAGAGGGGGGAGCCCCATGGAGGAGCAGCACAGTCAGCACGTTTGCAGAGCACACAGCGTCCCTGCCTCTGCTGCTCCAGCACACAAGTGCCCTGCACTAGGCTGCCAGGAAACCACCTCTGCTCCTCTGGCCGAGGCTCAGGTGCTGAGCCAGCCAGCCTAGCAGCAGGCTCTGTCTCCCAGCCCCTTGCAGGACACTCACTGGTGCATCACGACTGCTCAGCCTGCAGATACTAACCCAAGAGCACTGAGGAGCTTCAGCTGAACCGGGGCTGGCAGAAAGTGGCTAAGCAGCTGTGGCAGGGGGGTGGAACCTGTGATGGATTCTTGGAGTGAATGATGTAAAATGCATACCCACGTTGTGCTTCAGTCTGGGAAAGGGATTGAGTTTCCCTGCTGCTGCTCTATAGATGTCATGCTAGCTCCACCTAGCGCTCGGAGTGGTGATGCTAGCACTGGAGAGTCCTTCAGGACCCAGGGGGTCACCTGGGCTGGATCAGCTGGGTATTGCTTTGCAGTTCAGATTAAGGCTTCCATTTAATTGCATTCACAAACCCCCCACGGGAAGATGATGGCCTTCAGCCGATCTCTGAAGGGGACATGGAGCAAGCATGCAAAGAAGGGCTTCCAAATAACCGAGGGGGAAGGCACCAGCTGGGTTTGCATCACGTACACTGGGTAGGTCCATTGGAGCCCTCCAGCACCAGCACCAGCACCCAGCTGGGTATTTGACAGAAGTGCAGGTCTAAAGGTCAGTGCAGAAATGCAGCTGACTGACCCCCAAGTGCCTGGGCAGCAGCAGTGCTCAGCACCCCCTGGGGAGCGCTGCCCAATGCCTCCAGCTCGCGAGCTCTGCTGCTCCCAGCCGGGCCAACACGAATCCACTGGAAGCTTCTGCCCTGTAGCCAAGCAGCAAAGCCACACCGAGAGGGTTCCTGGAATCCTCATTCCGAAGGGAAGGCAATCAGGCTTCAGAAAAAAAAAATGTGCCAGGGGAGGGTTAGCTTGGAGAGGAGGAAAAATGTCTCCGCTGCAAGAGTGGTCAGGGCCTGGCAGAGGCTGCCCAGGGGGGTGGTGGAGTCCCCATGCCTGGAGGTGTTCCAGACCCCTGTGGCCATGGCACCTGGGGCCCTGGTTTGGTGGCCCTGGTGGGGCTGGGCTGCTGCTTGGACTGGCTGAGCTCAGAGGCCTTTTCCAACCCAGACCACTCTGTGGTTCTGCTGCTCTGCTGCACCACCCACCTGCCTTCCTCCAACACCTCCCCAGCTGTGAGCAGAGCTCTCCTTAACCTTCAGTTTGATAAATGAGCTGAGGCAACTCTCACACCCTCCATGGGGCAGTTTCCCAACACTTTGATCATTCCTGTGTCTCTCCTTTGACGTTTTGCTATCTCCCCCTCCCTGCTTGCTGAAATGTGGACACCAGAAGTGAGCACAGCCCCCAGCAGCTGTGTGCCAGCACCAAGCCTGGAGGTAAGACAACCTCCCTACTGCTCCTGCCTACAGCCCTTGGGCAGGCACCCAGGGCATGTAGCTGCTGTTTGCCAAAGCAGCCAGCCTCATCCTCTGTGATTGGCTCTGCCCTAAACTTAGCCACCCCAAAACTGTCACTCAACAAATATTTTTGACCACAGACAAAAGAAAGCTGCTCTGGGAGCAGGGATGAGCTTGGAGGTGAGCCTGGGGGCATTACTGTGGCACCTGACAGCACAACCTCCCTTCCAGCAGGGCTAGCAAGGAGCAGCCCTGCTGGCAGCTGCCTTTAAGCTAAGGGAGGACTTGTGCCACAGGTTTGCTGTGTGCCCTGCTTCGTCCTCCAGATGGAATGGATGCTTGCTGGGCACCCAAATGTGGGTGAGCTGAAGAGTAATGCTGCAGAGGATGTTTCTCAGTGTCACAAGTGTCAGAGGGAAGCTCACTGCCATGCCAGAGCCCCCAGAGTTCTGGGGCTCAGGCTGTGGTGTCTGGGGCATACCTTGTTCTGCCTTCTCTCTGGGTGAGATAGAAAAGGCCAGAAAAGGCTTTTAAGACATTTACATCCTTTGCATGCTCCTTCCATGGGCCTGGGGCTTGGCCATTCAAGTGGTTTGTGGTCCAAATCCATGAGCTTTCACTCCACTTCTTCTGCCTCAGGTGCCAACCACCCTCGCAGCTGGGGCACTTCAGGAGGGGCTGGAATGGCTCCAGGCAAGGGGTAGAGAAGAGACCTCCAAGAATGACCTGAGTCCCCCCAGCCTCTGCCCAAGCCAGTCCTGGCTTCAAGCACTTCTGCTAAGAGGCCAAACCAAGGGTCTAGGGACACAGGAGGATGCGCTGAGAAAGCCACAGGCAAGGGGAAGGGGATGGGCAGAGGCTGGGACCTCAGAGGTGGCTTCAGTGACAAAGGCAGGGGAGAAAGCTAGCAGAAGCCATCACACATCCTCAGGGCAGTGTGTCAGCCCCAGGAAACAGGCTGCTCTCTGCAGACTCCCTCAGAGGTTGGATATTTTCATCTGAAAAAAAAGGAGCCAACAGGAAACCCCTTCTGGAGATCAGGCAGAATGCAGAGATGAAGAAAGAGCAGCTGGGCCACAGCCCCAAGTAGCACCCAGAAACAGAGATCAGAGCATCCTCACAGAAGGATGGAGGTTGGAAGTTACCTCTGGAGATCAGCTCTAACCCCTGTCAGAGCAGGGTCACCTAGATCAATACCTAGGCAGGTTCTGAAAGCCTCCAGAGGAGACTCCACAACTTCTCTGGGCAGCCTGCTGCAGGGCTCCAGCAGCCTCACAAACCAGAATTTTCTCCTCAAGCTCAAGTGAAAGCTCCTGGGCTCTATTCTGCACCTGCTGCCCCTTGCCTTATCACTGGGCACCACTGAAAAGCGCCCAGCCTCATCCTCTGGACCCCCACCCTGCAGGTATTTACAAGTCCCTCTTGCTGTCTTTCACATCCCTTGGCAGAGGTCCTTCCAAGAGGGCCTTCAGCTTGCTCATGGCATCCCCACACCCCCTGGCAGCGTTCCTGCACTCCTCCCAAGTGCCCAGTCCCTCTGTGCTTGCCCTGTGGACCTCCTTCTTCCATCTGACTTTGCTCAACCTGCAGGGATTTACCAAGCAAGTCCCAGGCCCAGGCTGCAGGAGCTCTCCTGTGTGGGAGTCCTGGTCCTGCTTCCCAAAGGCAGCATCCCTGCTGCAGGCTCTTGGAGCAGCCCAGGCCACGTGCTGGGTGGCTTTGGGCCCCCGTGGAGCCCCGTGCCAGTTCCAGGGGTGAGAGGTGCTAAGGCAATCTGCATCAGACAGGGACTGTGCTGAGTGCAGCCGTGCCAGCTCTCGGGCGGGATGCTGCTGGGGGGATGCCATGCTGGCAGCAGATGCTGCCGGCGCCTCTCGGTGGGGACGTGTTCTCCTCTCCTAGGCAGTCAGCCGTGGGAGGCAGGACAGTGTGGGGCTTGCAGGCACTAAGGGGAGGCGAACATGATGGCTTTCACAGAAGCAGCCGGCTTGGAAGAGACCTCCAAGATCACCAAGTCCAGCCGATCACCCAGCCCTAACTAATCAACCAGACCATGGCGCTGGGTGCCTCAGCCAGGCTCGTAAATGCCCCCAGGGACTCCACCCCTCCTGGGCAGCACATTCCAAGGAGCAATCTCTCTTTCTGTGAAGAACTTCCTTCTAAGATCGAACCTAAACTTCCCCTGCACAGCTTGAGACTGTGTCCTCTTGTTCTGTTGGCACTGGTCCGGGTGCCAGTGGGCAGTAAAGAAAGGAAAACCTGAGCTGCAAGTTACAGAGCCAGGCAGGACCCCAGTCTGCAAGGAGAAGCGTTGGGGCTGTGCAGCCTGGAGAGGAGAAGGCTCCAGGGAGACCTCAGAGCTGCGGTTCAAGAGCTGCAGGGGAGCTGCAGGCAGCTGGGGAGGGACTGTTCAGAAGGGGCTGTGGGGATAGGCCAAGGGACAAGGGTTTGGAAGGGGAGCAGGGCAGAGTCAGGTTGGACATCAGGAGGAAGCTCTGCACAGGGAGGCTGGGGAGACACTGGCACAGGCTGCCCAGGGAGGTGCTTGAGGCTCCATCCCTGGAGCCATCCAAGCTCAGCCTGGCTGTGTCCCTGGGCAGCCTGCTCTGGCTGGAGGTGTCTCTGTGACTACAGAGGGGTTCTCCTTCTCTCCAGGATGAACAGCCCCAGTTCTCTCAGCCTTTCATCACAGGAGAGGACCATTGCATGAAGTTCCTTCTCTGTTTACACCAAACCCAGCACTTCACTACACCTTCTCTGCACTGCTCCTGGACCAGTGAGAGAGCACAGATCAATCCCTACTCATCCTCACAGGATGTTAGACTCCTCTCCACGTGCTCCCGATGCCATCTCTTTGCCCACGCTTCAGATTCATCCCAGGAGTTTAGCACTTCCTCACCACGTTCCTCCCTGCTCTCTCACACTGCCTTAGAAGCTCATTCTTCACTGCATTACTTCAGAGACTTCCTTGTCTCAGCCTGGTTCAGTCCCAGCCCTTGGATGAACTCCTGAGCTAGGAAGGGAGCTGTGGCTCCATTGAAGTGGAGCTTTTCTCTCCAGAATCCCCAAAAGAAGCCACAGGCCTGGGCTGTGGCTACAAAGGACTCTAACACCAAACAAGATCATAGAATAGAGGAGATGTAGCTGGTCAGAGAACTTTGTATGTTATGGTAGTCAGGACAAAATAAAGCTTGAAACAAGTTTTGGTTAGCACACCCTCATGGGTGCCCAGGGGGCCAAGAAGGCCAATGGCATCCTGGCCTGCAGCAGGAAGAGTGTGGCCAGCAGCAGCAGGGAGGTCATTGTGCCCTGTGCTCAGCACTGCTGAGGCCACACCTTGAGTCCTGTGTCCAGTTCTGGGCCCCTCAGTTTAAGAAGGACATGGAGACACTTGAAGGTGTCCAGAGAAGGGCAACAAGGCTGGGGAGAGGCCTTGAGCACAGCCCTGTGAGGAGAGGCTGAGGGAGCTGGGGTTGCTTAGCCTGGAGAAGAGGAGGCTCAGGGGAGACCTCATTGCTCTCTCCAACTCCCTGCAGGGAGGTTGTAGCCAGGTGGGGGTTGGTCTCTTCTGCCAGGCCCCCAGCACCAGAACAAGAGGACACAGTCTCAAGCTGTGCCAGGGGAGGTTTGGGCTGGAGGTGAGGAGAAAGTTCTTCCCAGAGAGAGTTGTTAGCCATTGGGATGTGCTGCCCAGGGAGGTGGTGGAGTCCCCATCCCAGGAGGTGTTGAAGAGGGGATTGGATGAGGCACTTGGAGCCATGGTTCAGTTGTCAGGAGGTCTTGGGTGACAGGTTGGACTTGATGACCCTTGAGGTCTTTCCCAGCCTTGTTGATTCTCTGATTCTATGGTGCAGCTCATTTCACAGCGTCCCAGAGGGTCAGGGGTTGGAAGGGACCTCCAGAGATCACCCAGTCCGTCCCCAACCTGTTGCAGGCTTCCAGCAGCCTCCTGGGGCAGAACTTGTTCCTCACATCCAATCTCCATCTGCTCTGCTCTCCTTTCAAAGCATTGCCCCTGGGGCTGTCCCTGCAGGCCTTTGGGAACAGTCCCTCTGCAGCCTTCTTGGAGCCCCTTCAGGTCCTGGCAGGCTGCTCTGAGGTCTGCCTGGAGCCTTCTCTTCTCCAGGCTGAAGACCCCCAGCTCCCTCGGCCTGTCCCCACAGCAGATGTGCTCCAACCCCCTGAGCATTTTCATGCCCACCTCACCCCCTCCCAGGGTGGGACCAATCTCTCTCACTCTTGCTGCTCTGAACTTGCAGCACAGGAGGTATCTGACTGTGTCATTTGTAGAACATCTCCAGTTCTGATTTTTTCCCCCTGAAAGTTAATGACTGTAAGAAAACACAGAGCAATGTGAAGCAGCTGCAGCGGTGATAAGAAAGCAGGGCTCCAGGAACCCCCTCGCAGTGCAACAGCGAATGGTGATCGCCACAGCTGTGCAGAAGGTAACTTCCACTCAGATATGGCAGCCTGTGGCAAAGCACAGGCAGGTGCTGCCCCCTGCTATCACCCACTCGAATGTCTCTGTTTGCATTGAGATATCAGACAGGGCAGGCAGAGATAATCTCATTACTTCTTATACTCTTTCTATATGACTTCACAGATTCACTGAATGGTTCGGATTGGAAGGGACCTTGAAGATCAGCCAGCTCCAACCCCCTGCCATGGGCAGGGACCCCTCCCACCAGCCCAGGTTGCTCAAGGCCTCATCCAGCCTGGCCTGCAACACCTCCAGGCAGGAGGTACAAATCCTTTTACCTTCATCTCCACATACATCATAAGTCAGTGAAAGGGAGAGTAATAACAGCAGAGATATAGAACCATAGAATGCCTCAGGTTGGAAGGAGCCTCCAAGGGCATCTTGTCCAAGCCCTGCAGGCAGCAGGGACACCTCCAGCCAGAGCAGGCTGCCCAGGGACACAGCCAGGCTGAGCTTGGATGGCTCCAGGGATGGAGCCTCAAGCACCTCCCTGGGCAGCCTGTGCCAGTGTCTCCCCAGCCTCCCTGTGCAGAGCTTCCCCCTGGTGTCCAACCTAACTCTGCCCTGCTCCCCTTCCAAACCCTTGTCCCTTGTCCTATCCCCACAGCCCCTTCTGAACAGTCCCTCCCCAGCTGCCTGCAGCTCCCCTGCAGATCTTGAACTGCAGCTCTGAGGTCTCCCTGGAGCCTTCTCCTCTCCAGGCTGAACAGCCACAGTTCTTGCAGCGCTTTTAAGTCCGACAATCCAACCATGAGGTACCAGAGCCTGTTGGCATTCAAAGCTAGCACCATGCTTACACAGGCAGCTAGGAACAAGGACAGGCTGATAACCACAGCAAAAACACAGCAAGAACAGAAGAGCTCAGAGATCAGCAAGCCAGACAATAGTTTTCCCCCTCTGCTGTCATGGTTGAGTGTGCAAAGGCTGTCAGAAGCACCTCTGGGAGGCACTTCACAGACAAGGCAGAGCAGTGGGGAGCAGGGCGTCAGCCAATAGTCAATAACTTTGCTCCTTAGTACCACAGGAAAGGAATTTAAAAATCACAGCATTTGGGGGTGGGGAAAGTGCTTTTCTTTTGCAATAGCAATCAAGAAGGCTGCAGCATTGTCATGGAGTCATGGAATGACAGAAGGGCTCAGGTTGGAAGGGACATCAGACATCATCTGCTCCAAACCCCCTGCCATGGGCAGGGACCCCTCCCACCAGCACAGGCTGCTCAAGGCCTCATCCAGCCTGGTCCTGAACACCTCCAGGCAGGAGGCAGCCACAGCCTCCCTGGGCAGCCTGGGACAGAGCCTCACCACCCTGGCACAGCTCCAGTCTAACCCTGCTCTGCCTCAGCTCCAAACCATCCCCCTCTAGGCACCTGTGACAGTGTTAGGAGTGACATCTGAATCGTAAATGAAATCTTCCAGAGGACTGGATGCTCGGGCTGGACACAGAGCAATGCAAGAGGAGTTCCTCTCATTCCATTGCCTGCTGAATACCTTCTGAGCACCAGCTTGGTTCTTTCTGAGCTGTTTCTTGCTCTGTCTCTGCATCTGACTCGCCTCTCTGGGCTATCAGGCTAGAGAGGTAGCCAGGGCTAGCTGCAACACACAGCCCTCTGGGCCCTGCTGTGTCCAGAGGGGGAGGAGAAAGAGGAATTTTGTCCAAGGGGGTGTTGTGGTGGTGTTAAGCTGTAAATTCATGTAAACATCTTTTAGCTATGTTTACTGCCTTTCGCATTTTCATGTTTACTCCACTTTTTGTAAAGAGTTTCATTTTCTCTTCCAGAATTCGGAGTGTGCTAAAGTTGCTCCTCGGGGTAAATTTCCAGATTGTTGGGGGGTCTAATCCAACTCACCACAGCACCCTCGGCAAAAGTCCCTCTGCAGCCTTCCTGCAGGATCCCTTCAGGTCCTGGCAGGCAGCTCTGAGGTCCCCCTGGAGCCTTCTCCAGGCTGCACAGCCCCAGCTCCCTCAGCCTGGCCTCACAGCAGAGCTGCTCCAGCCCTTGGAGCATCCTTCTGGCCTCCTCTGGCCTCACTCCAGCAGCTCTGTGTCCTCCTCCTGCTGGGGAGAGCAGAGCTGGAGGCAGGGTAGGAGGTGAGGTCTTTTTGCTATTTACAGGAGGCCTTCACCTGTGCTGGAGCTGCAGCAGGATCTTGATCACACTACAACCACCAGTGCAGGAGGTTTTCTTTGTGCCGCCTCACTTTCTGGCTCCGATGCTGGCAGCTATGGACCTGCAGTGACAGCACCGGGCGGCACCGTCCGGCACCGTCCGGCGGGCAGCACCGTCCGGCACCGGGCAGCACCGTCTGGCACCGGGCAGCACCACCTGGCACCGGGCAGCACCACCCGGCACCGGGCAGCACCACCCGGCACCGGGCAGCACCACCCGGCACCGGGCAGCACCACCCGGCACCGGGCAGCACCGTCCGGCACCGGGCAGCACCGTCCGGCACCGGGTAGCACCACCTGGCACCGGGCAGCACTGTCCGGCACCGGGCAGCACCGTCCGGCACCGGGCAGCACCACCCGGCACCGGGCAGCACCGTCCGGCACCGGGCAGCACCGCCTGGCACCGGGCAGCACCGTCCGGCACCGGGCAGCACCACCTAGCACCGGGCAGCACACCTGGCACCGGGCAGCACCACCCGGCACCGGGCAGCACCGTCCGGCACCGGGCAGCACCGTCCGGCACCGGGCAGCACCACCTGGCACCGGGCAGCACCGTCCGGCACCGGGCAGCACCACCCGGCACCGGGCAGCACCACCCGGCACCGGGCAGCACCGTCCGGCACCGGGCAGCACCACCCGGCACCGGGCAGCACCACCCGGCACCGGGCAGCACCGTCCGGCACCGGGCAGCACCACCCGGCACCGGGCAGCACCGCCTGGCACCGGGCTGCACCGTCCGGCACCGGGGAGCACCACCCGGCACCGGGCAGCACCGCCTGGCACCGGGCAGCACCGCCTGGCACCGGGCAGGGCACCGGGCACCGTCCGGCACCGGGCAGCACCGCCTGGCACCGGGCAGCAGCATCTGTCCGGCACCGGGCAGCACCACCTGGCACCGGGCAGCACCCGGCACCGGGCAGCAGCACCACCTGGCACCGGGCAGCACCACCTGGCACCGGGCAGCACCACCACCGGGCAGCACCGGGCAGCAGCCACCCGCCACCGGGCAGCACCGCCCAGCACCACGCACTGCTGCCGAGCCTGGCGCCTGCCAGCTCTGGCTGGACAGCAGGGGAGAGGCTTGCAGAGCACCAGCACTCTTCTGCTGCTCCACCTGTGTGAAGTTTCTCTCTCAAGGAAGACAGACAGCTTCAAAAGGAAGCCCAGGAGCACATTTGGGCTTAGCTCCTGCATCACGAGGGTCACACCGCCCTGGCAGTGCCGCACACCTCTGGGGAAGTTCAGCATTCACAACATGGTGGAATTCAAAACAAAACCACCACAGAAGCAGCCAGAAAGCAGCTGAGAGGCAAAGACCAGGCTGCAAAGCCAAGGAGACAAAGAGCTTCCTACTGAAAAACTCACACAGAGCAGTGACTTGAAGAGCCAGTGCAAGAGCAACCTCCTTGGAAACATCCAGAGCAGGCAGAGCAGCAGCACAGGGAGGGGATTCTGCCCCTCTGCTCTGCTCCCCTCAGAGCCCACCTGCAGCACTGCCTCCAGCTCTGGGGCCCCAGCACAAGAAGGACCGGGAGCTGCTGGAGAGGCTCCAGAGGAGGCCACAGAGATGAGCAGAGGGCTGTGGGGCCAGGCTGGGAGAGTTGGGGCTGTGCAGCCTGGAGAAGTGAAGGCTCCAGGGAGACCTCAGAGCAGCCTGCCAGCACCTGAAGGGCTCCAGGAGAGCTGGGGAGGGACTTGTGACAAGGGCTTGGAGTGCCAGGATGAGGAACAATGGCTTTGAGCTGGGAGAGGGGAGACTGAGACTGGAGATGAGGAAGGAATTGTTGAGAGTGAGGCTGGGGAGACTCTGTCCCAGGCTGCCCAGGGAGGCTGTGGCTGCCTCCTGCCTGGAGGTGTTGAAGGCCAGGCTGGATGAGGCCCTGAGCAGCCTGTGCTGGTGGGAGGGGTCCCTGCCCATGGCAGGGGTTGGAACTGATGATCTCCAAGGTCCCATCCAATCTAAAGTGTTCTTTGTTCCTCTGAGCCTATGTGTCTAACTCCTGCCACAGACAGCTGCTGTAATGGAGGAGGGGAAACAAAGGGGAGAAAAAACTGCATCAGAGAGTTGAAATCCTTGCCCCTGGTCTGAAGCTCCCCAGGCAGCACCCTCACAGCACTCTGGTGCCTGGTGTCTCCTGCAAGGCTGGCACCACTCCTGCCCTTGCTTTTCTCTCTCTGTCTTTCACCAGGCAGCACCCTGAACACAGTCAGTATTTTATAGCATCTTTCCTGAGGCACTAAGCTCTGAATTGCATTGTGAATGCAGCTCCTCCAGGCAGTTGGTAACCCACTTGCCTTTGCCTGTCCCTGCTGTCCCTCAAGGAGGAGAGCAGAGCACTGACACCCATTTGTTCAGCCTCATGTGACTGGCAAGTGCCTGAAGTTTTCTACTGATCTCTAATTGCACTCTGAATGTAATCAAACCTTCAGCACCAGTGCTGGGATACTTCAGATGCTGCAGATTGAGTCAATTTCCTCTTTATCTGACTCCTGCCAAGCGCGAGGATGTTGCCTGGTACAGCCCCAAATGAGATGGGACTCGTGCTCCAAACACTCTCTGTCCACAGAAAGGGTTCAGAAGAGGAGGCTCAGGGGAGACCTCACTGCTCTCTACAGCTGCCTGGAAGGAGGCTGCAGCCAGGTGGGGCTTGGGCTCTTCTCACACGCAGCAAGTGACAGGACAACAGGAAACAGCCTAAGGTGTGCCAGGGGAGGTTCAGGTTGGGTATTAGGAACGATTTCTTCCCAGCAAGGGTTCTCTGGCACTGTCCCAGGCTGCCCAGGCAGGTGGTGGACTCCCTGTCCCTGGAGGTGTTTCAGAGCTGCATGGATGTGGTGCTGAGGGCTGTGGGGCAGTGGCTCAGCAGCAGTGGTGGACTGCGAGCTCTGGCTGAGCTTGGACTTGGTGATCTCAGAGGTCTCTCTGAAGCTCCACAGCTGTGTGGCTGTGTGTGTCTGTGCCTGCAGCGCCCCCAGCTCCTGCTGATCAGTTTGCAAAGAATGTTTGTGTTGTTTGAAACCTTCCCACTGTCTGTCTTGGATTTGGGAGCCCAGCACTGGACACAGCATTGCAGCTGTGCTCTCGCCAGGGCAGAGCAAAGGGGCACACTGCTGGCCACACTTCTCTTGCTGCCCCCCAGGACCCCATTGGCGCTCTGGGCCCCCAGGGCACATTGCTGTCCCATGCAGAACTTCTGCCCACCAGCACTCCAAAGTCTTTCTCCACGGAGCTGCTTCCCAGCAGGACAACCCTGGAGCAGGCTGCCCAGAGAGGTTGTGGAATCTCCTTTGCTGGAGCCTTTCTAACCCCACCTGGATGCGTTCCTGTGTGCCCTGCCCTGGGTGCCCCTGCTCTGGCAGGGGCTTGGGCTTCAGAGGCCACTCCCAACCCCCAGCGCTCTGATTCGGCGGTTCTGTGGCTTAGAGCCTCGGCTGGCGAGAGCACCTCTGAAGATGCAGAGGTGTGCCCGCGGCTGTCCAAGCAGCGCCCTCCAGGCTGAGCACCGTGTGCTCTGTAGCAGGCAAGGTCCCCGCAGCAGCTCCTCTCCCCGTGCAGCAGCACAGCTTTTGCAGTCTTCATAAGAACTTCATTTTTTTTACTTTTGGGGCTCTATTCAGAACTGGTTTTTTTCCCCTCTGCTCCTGGTTCCTCCTGAGCTCCGAGTGCTCAGTTTGAGGCCTTTCCTGAGCGGAGCAGAATGCAAGGATGGCTCTTAGTGCCTGCCCTCTGTACACCTGGCTTCTTGAGTGGAGCAGAACGAAAGGAGGAATCAATCACAGAAGAGCCAGGGCTGGAAGGGACCTCAAGGATCCTCCAGTCCCAGCTACACTGCCATGGGCAGGGACACCTCACACCGCAGCAGGTTGCTCACAGCCACCTCCAGCCTGGCTGCAAACACCTCCAGGCAGGAGGCTTCCACCACCTCCCTGGGCAGCCTGTGCCAGGCTCTCACCACCCTCCTGGGCAACAACTTCTTCCTCACATCCAGTCTGCATCTCCCCACTTCTACTGACAGGTGAGAGATCATGGAAAGGCTTTGGCACATATCCTGCTCTAGCAGTGGGGGCTGGGCTCGGTGATCTTCAGAGGTCCCTTCCACCCTCTGTCCAGTGCGGTGTGGCTCTTCAGCTGTCAGTGAGCCTTCACTCCTAGGCCATGTTAATTGCAAGCAGAAGGGCTAAAGGACAACGTGAAGTGCAGCTCATCATCTCCACATTCAGCTCTGAAGTCTTTGAACACCCTGCTGCTCACCTCTGAACACCAAACAGCCATGCCCACAGCTGGAGATTCATCTCCTCTGCTCCTGCCTCGTCCTGCTGGCTGCACTGCCTTGGCTCACCGTCTCCCATCACAGGTGGTGTGACGCAGGGTGACAGGAACCATGGCCCCCCTCTGATGTAAACAAATCCATCAGATTAGCTGGGGGAAGGACAGGACAGCACAGCTGCACTGAGGAGCAGTTGGCTTGGATCATTGTGGTGGTTTGAGGCCAGGTGCCTTGAAGAACCACAAAGCTGCAGACCTCCAGAGGCTAGAGGGGTCCAGGTGGTGGACTGGAAAATGCAACCTTTTGTATTTCAGTCCCCTAAGTCCTGCATCCCTGTCAAACTGGCTGCAGAAGCAGTTTTATTCCCTTTTCCCTCCCTCTCTCCTGCCAGTTCGGTCTGGAGCTGCCTGGTTGGGGCCTGGAGCTGCCAAGAGGAATTTGTGCTGCATCACATTGGTTTGGTGTGGGGTTGGCCTTGATGAGCTTCCAACCACAATGAGTCTGTGATTCTGTGAGACAGAGAGGCTTGGGAGGGGGAGGCATGAAGGCTTGGGTGTGTTGGCCTGGTTTAATGAGAGGTTTGTGTAGATCTTTGGCTTAATGAGTTGGCCACAGCAACCCCAGGCAGTGCTACAGGCTGGGGGCAGAGTGGCAGAGAGCAGCCAGGCAGAGAGGGACCTGGGGGTGCTGGTGGACAGCAGCTGAACAGGAGCCTGCAGTGTGCCCAGGGCATCCTGGCCTGCAGCAGGAAGAGTGTGGCCAGCAGGAGCAGGGAGGTCATTCTGCCCCTGTACACTGCACTGGTTAGGCCACACCTGGAGTCCTGTGTCCAGTTCTGGGCCCCTCAGGTTAGGAAAGATGTTGAGCTGCTGGAAGGTGTCCGGAGAAGGGCAACAAAGCTGGGGAGGGGTCTGGAGCACAGCCCTGGGAGGAGAGGCTGAGGGAGCTGGGGTTGCTTAGCCTGGAGAAGAGGAGGCTCAGGGGAGACCTCATTGCTCTCTGCAACTCCCTGCAGGGAGGTTGTAGCCAGGTGGGGGTTGCTCTCTTCTGCCAGGCAGCCAGCACCAGAACAAGAGGACACAGTCTCAGGCTGTGCCAGGGGAGGTTTAGGCTGGAGGTGAGGAAGAAATTCTTCCCAGCAGGCCATGGGAATGTGCTGCCCAGGGAGGTGGTGGAGTCCCCATCCCTGGAGGTGTTTAGGAGGAGACTGGATGGGGAGCTTGGTGCCACTGGGGGCAATTCTCCACATTGATGTTGGGGGCAATTCCTAAACCCACTGCAGGCTGGAGTAGACCTCTGAGATCAAGTGCCCCACACCACCACATCGACCAGCCCGTGGCACTCAGTGCCACACCCACTCTTCCCTTAAACACCTCCAGGGGCAGCAGCTCCACCGATACCAGAATGCAGGCATTGAACCAAAGACTTCATTTCACTGGAAAGTTAACTAACTCCCTTGCTCGTTCCAGCCTGAGCTTCCTGCTCACTGGTGAGGAGGAGGGAGCACGGCACTTCCAGAATCACAGCTCCCCGAGGGCGGGCAGCGGCCTGCCAGGGAGGTGAGAAGCTGGTGGGAGCGGGGTGCCCTGGTGTCTCTGAGCATGTGCCCCTTCCCTCACCCTTCTGGGGGTGCAAATTCTCCCGTGGGTCTTGAGGTTGTGCTTCAGCCTCATTTCCCATCACTGCATTCCCATTAGGATTCGTGGGACCACCACATGCAGATTAGCCAAGAAGGAATCCAGCCCTCTGCTTTTATTTTTACCCCTTGTGCTTTCACCAGAGCTGGGTGAGTGAGAAACCATCTGCTTCCTGGGGAAGAAAAGGCTGGAGAAGGAGCGCAGGGTTCCAGAGGAGCGTGTCCTTCCAGATAGTGCAGCTGTCCTCCCTGTTCCTTCTGATTTATAGGCACTTCAGCCTAGGCCAAACTGACTGCTGTGCTAGGAAGCAGAGTCAGCCGGTGTGACACTGTACCCAGAGTGGATTTGGCAGGGTGACTTCGGCTCCTTCACTCCCAGGGCTGACATTTCGCAGCTCCTCACCCATGGTGCCCAGTAGGCCAAGTCACACTGCTACAGTCGGTGGCTTTCCAGTTTCAGTTGTGCTCAGCCCATCCTGCTCCCTGCTACCACAGAACAGGTTGTAGCTGAAGCTGTTTAGCTGGAAGGATTAGGTAATGAGGATATGGAACTTGCATAATAAGTTCTGTTAGGATTTGGCACCAGAGCATTACAGCTTCCTGGCCTGGATCAGCAGTGGGGCGGCCAGCAGGAGCAGGGCAGGGATTGTCCCCCTGTGCTGGGCACTGCTGAGGCCACACCTGGAGTCTTGGGTTCAGTTTTGGGGCACTCGTTCCAAGAAGGACATTGAGTTGCTGGAGCAGGGCCAGAGAAGGGCAGCCAAGCTGGGGAAGGGTCTGGAGAAGAGGGCTGGGGAGGAGCATCATCAGCCTCCACAGCTACCTGAAAGGACAGCAGAGAGAGGTAGGTGCTGATCTCTTCTCACAGGTAATTAGGGACAGAACGAGAGCCAACAGCCTCAAGCTGCACCAGGGGAGGTTTAGGCTGGACATCAAGAAGCGTTTTTCCCTGCAAGAGCAGTCAAAGAGCGAAAGAGGCTGCCCAGGGGGTGGTGGAGTCCCCATCCCTGGAGGGGTCGTTTAGAGGTGGCACTCAGCGATGTGGTTTAGTGGTGAACTTGGCAGAGTAGGGCTAAGGGCTGGGGCTGCTGATCTCAGGGGTCTTTTCCAACCTGAATGATTCTCTGGTTTTATGATTCTATGATCATCAGTGCAGCTGAGACTCTCTGACATTCAGTTGGAGAACTCCTTCACACTTGAGGGCAGCAGAGAAGCAGCAGCTGATTTAGAGACAGCTGATTTTTGACTGAGAAAGCATGCTGTGAGGGAAGAGTCAGAACCCAAACCTCCTCTTTCTGGCAGACAGGAGGCTCAAGAACGTTTCCGCTTGGAAGCTGTTGTCCCTGTTACAAGAACAGGGCTCCAGGCAGATGTGGAAGCCTGACAGATTTTGCCCATCCCAAGTGCAGCAGCTGAGAATAGCAGCTGAAATCACAGCCCTGACCTCCTGGCTTTCCAGGTAGCTGCTGAAGATTTTGCAGCATTCCTGCAGAGGCTCTGGCAAAGCCTGGCAAGCAAACTAACCAACTCCCTGCCCCTTCTTTGCTTCGCGTGCGGCAGATCCTTGGCTTCCCTCCGGGGGTGCCACTGCCCAGACTCAGTCGTGCCTGTGACCCGCAGCAGCCTTGGGCCTTTGCCAGAGGTGTGTTATCCTCAGGGCTGCTCTGCCCAGCTCTCAACATCCTGCCTTCTTCCTGAGGTGATGCCAGCAATGCCACCAACAATACACTTGTCTGGGGACCACGGAGCTGGGCTGATGGAGGTGGTGCTCAGGGCTGCCCACCTGCTGCTGGGCCTCCCTGACCCTGCTCCCCTCCCAGCCTGCAAGATGCTTGGGCAGGAGAGTTCTAGTTCTGCCCTAGCTAACACCAGCAAATCACTTCTGCTGCACAGCCATTGCTGCTTAATGGCTACCTCCTCCCTTCTAGGCTACACACACTGGCTCAGGGCAGCTCGGCGCCTGGCACCTGCATTGACTGCTCTGAGGTAGGTTCCTGACCAGCTGCTTTAAATATTGATGGCTTCTACCAGCATTTTCCTTGTGAATCTCAGGCACAAAGCCCTGCCTCTGGTAGTGCTGCAGATGGGCTCAGGCACTCAGCATGGCTGGCAGCTTCACAGCCGTTGCAGAGAGGCAGAATTGAAAGTCATGTTCACAGAGGCCAGGTCTCAAGTTTGGCTGGCAAACCAGCGCACCCCTCTGGGTCACAGCCAGTGCAAGCTGTCAGCACAGACTGCAGCCAGGCTGCTCTGCACAGCACACTGCAGCATCAGAGGTGCAGAATCTGCACTGGGTCAGCAGCACTTTCACAGCAGCTGGCACGGCCACCTCTGCACCCTGCTGCCACGCAGGGGCTGGGTGCCGAACGTGGCACTGGAGCCCTGCAGAGACCAGCAATAGCCCAGCCTGGGGACGATGCAGAACCGCAGAGGGATCCATCTGGTAGCAGTGGCAGAGCACATGCCAGAGCCCTCAGCACTGCAGCTTCCCCAGTGCCCCCTGCCTCAAGGCTTCCAGAAAAAATCAAGAAAGGGCCAAGACTTCACAGAGCTTCCAAAGGGCAGGACACTGCAGGGGCTCAGCAGCAGACAACCTGCCACAGGCATCCAAAATGAGCAACACATCACCACCAGAGGCACCAGAAATAACCCACGAGAGACACAGTGCAGTCCGAGTGGAACCAGAGATGAGCAGAAGGGAGATTCGCGGTGACAGAGGCAGAACTGTGCAGCTTAGGAGCAGGTTTCAGACCCTGGCAGGCTCCTCTAGAGGGAGGATTTAACTCGAGTGCATTAGCAAGTAACAGTCTTCATCTCTGCCCTTCCAGCAAGTGACACTATTAATACCTGCTGAGCTGTGCCCCTGACAGCTCTCTGCTCCCAAAGCTGAGGCAGAAAGCCCACCAGCCCCAGCAGCACTTTCCACATGCTGGCATCAATCTGTGGGCAAAATTCAGGAGTCAGCCCTTGCCCAGTGCCTGCTGAGACTTCCTATGGTACCCAAGATACCTGCATGGGGCTTGCAGGAAGCAGGACCTGTAGGAGAACTGCAGACTTGACAAGGAGCAGCTGGAAGCCAGGACCTGAAGGGGCTCCAAGAAGGCTGCAGAGGGACTGTTCCCAAAGGCCTGCAGGGACAGCCCCAGGGGCAATGCTTTGAAAGGAGAGCAGAGCAGATGGAGATTGGATGTGAGGAACAAGTTCTGCCCCAGGAGGCTGCTGGAACACTGCAGCAGGCTGCCCAGGGAGGTGCTTGAGGCTCCATGCCTGGAGCTATTGCAGGGGAGGCTGGAGAGGGCTCTGGGCAGCCTGATCCAGTGGAGGATGTCCCTGCTGAGTGGGGAGGGGGCTGGACTAAATGAGCTTGGGAGGTCCCTTCCAAGCCAAACCATTCTGAGAGTCTCTGATTCTGTGATTCTGTGACTGGGTGCCAGCAGTCCTGCCCCAGCCCCTGGGCTATCTCCAGCCAGAGCTACCACGAGTTTTAAGCAAAGCCTGTTGCCAACACAGTGCTCCCTGCATCCTTCCCCAACTGCCCAGCAGATCTTTTCTGTCAGCCTCTTCAGAAGCACTTAGCACACTGCATTAACCCTCTTGGCTGGGACATGCCTCCAGAGTGAGGTCCTTGCTCCCCTTCCCACCATCTCATTGCTGAAGTCCCTTTACTGCCAAGGGTATGAGCACTGACTTTGCCTTTGTGAGGCGTGATGGAGAGAACTTGGAGCTGCAGCTGCCAAGAGAGGTTGCTGAGCTGCTTTCTTTGGCAGGGTACCCAGGCAGAAGCCTCACACAAGTGGTGCAAGGCAGGCAGCAGGCAGCTCTCTCAGTCTGGTAGGGCACAGCCAGCAGGGAACCACAACTGTGTGTTAGACTGGGCTCTGAGCTGGGTCCCATGGGATGCAGTGGGAATTCTGCAGGATTCTTTCACACACACAACAAAGCCCAACCCTAGCTGGCCTGCCAGTGAGTGCCCCTGTGGCTGCCAGCCACTAGCACAGCTGCTGGATGGGACCAAGGAGGGACTGGCAGCACGGCCAACAGCTCTCTGCTGCTCTGGAAGAGTCAGGCATGACTGCGCGCACTTGGGACGTGCATTAGCCATCGTGGCCAGTGCGCAGCTGCTTGTGGCCTAACTTGCTGGTAATGAATGTCACCAAGAAGTGAGATGAATGCCACCTATGGGGGGAACAGAGGGAGCAAGTCTCCTGGAATTTGTGTCCTTCCCCCTTTATCAGGGAGGAGTCTCAAGTCTGAGTCAATTCAAGGGACATGAGGTAAAGCAGGGCTGGGGAAGGTGATACTCTCATCTCAATCACAGAACGTTAGGGGTTGGAAGGGACCTCCAGAGCTCACCCAGTCCCAGCCCCTGCCAGAGCAGGGCACCCAGGGCAGGGCACCCAGAGCACAGCCAGGGGGGTTGGAAAGGCTCCAGAGCAGGAGACTCCACAAGCTCTCTGGGCAGCCTGCTCCAGGGCTCAGCAGCCTCACAGGGACAAAGGTTTCCCTCCTGTTCCCCTGGCACCTCCTCTGCTCCAGCTTGCCCCCGTGCCCCTTGTGCTGTCCTTGGCCACCCCTGAGCAGAGCCTGGCTCCAGCCCTGCACATCTTTGTCCCCAGCCATGAGGGCAGCCCTCAGGCTCCCCTGCTCCCAGCTGCAGGACCCCAGCTCCCTCAGCTGGCCTCACAAGACAAAATGGATTGAAGCTGTGCCAGGGGAGGTTTAGGTTGGACATTATGAAAAACTTCTTTGCTGAGAGTGTGGTCAGGCATTGGCACAGGCTGCCCAGGGAGGTGATGCAGTCCCCATCTCTGGGGTGTCCAAGAAGCTGGAGATGTGATGCTTCAGGACATGGTTTAGTGGCCATGGTAGCTGGGTTAGCCTGGACTTGATGATCTCAAAGGTCTTTTGCAGCCTTGGTGATTCTGTGATTCTCATTCATCTCCTTTGTGGCTCTGTGCTGGACTCTCTGCAGCAGTTCCCTGAGGTCCTTCCCGACCTGAGAGGCCCAGAACTGGACACAAGATTCCAGCTGTGGCCTCAGCAGGGCGGAGTAGAATTGCAAAGCAGACCCCCAGCAAAGAGACTAAGTTTGCCCACTCTCCGTGGGGCTGAGCATGGCAGCCTGGCATCTAGCCTGGCATCAGACCTCTGACCTGCTGAGCAATTCTGAGACAGGTTCCTCTAAGCCAGAGAGAGGAGAGAGGGCAGGGGAGAGAAACTGCTCTGGGACACCAAGGGCACTGCAAGAGGAGGAGGGGGTGCTCCAGGTGCTAGAGCAGAGATTCCCCTGCAGCCCATGGGGAGGACCATGGGGAGGACCTTGGGGGAGGACCAGGGTGAGTCAGGCTGTGCCCTTGCAGCCTGGGGAGCAGATCTCCACATGGAGCTCATGGAGGACCTCATGCCAGAGCAGGTTGATGCACAAAAGGAGCTGTGCCACCGTGGGAAGCCCAACCTCCAGCACGCTGCTGGCAGACACCTGGAGAGAGGAGAGCCCACGGGGAGAAGCTTTGCTGGCAGGACTACAGCCAAGGGAAGGGACCCAAGCTGGAGCAGGCTGTGTGCAAGGACTACAGCCAAGGGAAGGGACCCAAGCTGGAGCAGGCTGTGTGCAAGGACTACAGCCAAGGGAAGGGACCCAAGCTGGAGCAGGCTGTGTGCAAGGACTACAGCCAAGGGAAGGGACCCAAGCTGGAGCAGGCTGTGTGCAAGGACTACAGCCAAGAGCTGGAGCAGGCTGTGTGCAAGGACTACAGCCAAGGGAAGGGACCCAAGCTGGAGCAGGCTGTGTGCAAGGACTACAGCCAAGGGAAGGGACCCAAGCTGGAGCAGGCTGTGTGCAAGGACTACAGCCAAGGGAAGGGACCCAAGCTGGAGCAGGCTGTGTGCAAGGACTACAGCCAAGGGAAGGGACCCAAGCTGGAGCAGGCTGTGTGCAAGGACTACAGCCAAGGGAAGGGACCCAAGCTGGAGCAGGCTGTGTGCAAGGACTACAGCCAAGGGAAGGGACCCAAGCTGGAGCAGGCTGTGTGCAAGGACTACAGCCAAGGGAAGGGACCCAAGCTGGAGCAGGCTGTGTGCAAGGACTACAGCCAAGGGAAGGGACCCAAGCTGGAGCAGGCTGTGTGCAAGGACTACAGCCAAGGGAAGGGACCCAAGCTGGAGCAGGCTGTGTGCAAGGACTACAGCCAAGAGAAGAGAAGGACCCAAGCTGGAGCAGGCTGTGTGCAAGGACTACAGCCAAGAGAAGGGACCCAAGCAGGCTGTGTGCAAGGACTACAGCCAAGAGAAGGGACCCAAGCTGGAGCAGGCTGTGTGCAAGGACTACAGCCAAGAGAAGGGACCCAAGCTGGAGCAGGCTGTGTGCAAGGACTACAGCCAAGAGAAGGGACCCAAGCTGGAGCAGGCTGTGTGCAAGGACTACAGCCAAGGGAAGGGACCCAAGCTGGAGCAGGCTGTGTGCAAGGACTACAGCCAAGGGAAGGGACCCAAGCTGGAGCAGGCTGTGTGCAAGGACTACAGCCAAGAGAAAGGACCCACTCTGGAGCAGGCTGTGTGCAAGGACTACAGCCAAGAGAAAGGACCCACTCTGGAGCAGGCTGTGTGCAAGGACTACAGCCAAGAGAAAGGACCCACTCTGGAGCAGGCTGTGTGCAAGGACTACAGCCAAGAGAAAGGACCCACTCTGGAGCAGGCTGTGTGCAAGGACTACAGCCAAGAGAAAGGACCCACTCTGGAGCAGGCTGTGAGGAACTGCAGCCCAGGAGAAGGATTCACCTTGGAGAAGCTCCAGTCTGCTGTGGGAGGGCCCCATGCTGGAGCCTGGGCAGAGCACGAGTCCTCCTCCTCTCACAGAGGAAGGAGTGGCAAAGCCCATGTCTGATGAGCTGACCACAGCCCCCGTTCCCCGTCCCCCTGTGCTGCTGCAGGGAGGGGAGGAAGGCAAAACTGGGTGTAAAGTTAAGCCTGGCAAGATAGGAGGGATGAGAGAAAGGAGTTTAAAGCCCCATTTTATTTCTCACCATCCCACTCTGATTGGTTGGTGATAAATTAAACTAATTTTCCTGAGTCGAGTCTCTTTTGCCCATCACAGCAACTGGGGAGTGATCTCTCCCTGTCCTTATCGTGACCCCCAAGACCTTCACTGTGTTTTCTCTTCCCTCCCCACCTGAGGAGCTGAGTGGGCACCCTTGGTGGACACCTGGCCTCTAGCCAGCATCAACCCACCACATGAATGCAGTGCAAGTCTCCATCTCTTCTTGTCAGTGCCTTATGTCACATTGTCCCCATCTCTTCCCTCCCCAGGCTCAAGCTGAGCAATGAGCTCCCCCAGTTGATCCTATTGATTTCTAAATGGCATTAAAAAGAGCACAGCTGAAAACCTTCCATGGTCTGGAGTGATTACAAAGGAGGATGCACACTGCCACCCAGCAGCGAACTGGTCCTGCAGAGATCCATCTGTGTGCTTTTTGTGTCCACAGGCAGGTGACCTTAATCTGTCCACCTGAAAGGCCAGGCTAAGGAAAAGGTTTGCTCTCCCTGTGTCCAGGCAGCCAGAATGCAGATGAGGATGGAAATAGAATCATGGAACTGTCAGGGCTGGAAGGGACCTCAGGGCTCAGCCAGCCCCAACCCCCTGCCATGGGCAGGGACACCTCACACCCCAGCAGGTTGCTCACAGCCACCTCCAGCCTGGCTGCAAACACCTCCAGGCAGGAGGCTTCCACCACCTCCCTGGGCAGCCTGTGCCAGGCTCTCACCACCCTCCTGGGCAACAACTTCTTCCTCACAGCCAATCTCAATCTCCCCACTTCTAGTTCTGCTCCATCCCCCCAGTCCTCTCCCTCCCTGACACCCTCAAAGGTCCCTCCCCAGTTTCTTGTGGCCCCCTTCTGGGTGGGACATCATGGAGTGTGCAAACTCCCTCATGGCTGAAGGGCCAGAAATGACAAATAGCTTCCCCCGAGGCTGGAGGGATGTGTCCATTATGACTCCTTCTTGACATGGCTGTAGGCAGAGGCTGCTGGCCTCTTCAGCATCCCACTGAAAGAGCAGGAAACAATGGCAGCTGCCTCTTCAGAAATCCTAGAGGTATGGAATAGTTTTAGTTGGAAAAGAAGAAGTTCTCTACAGTGAGGCTGGGGAGACTCTGTCCCAGGCTGCCCAGGGAGGCTGTGGCTGCCTCCTGCCTGGAGGTGTTGCAGGGCAGGCTGGGTGAGGCCTTGAGCAAGCTGTGCTGGTGGGAGGGTCCCTGCCCACGGCAGGGGGGTTGGACCTGGATGGTCTTGAAGGTCCCTTCCAACCCAACCCATTCTGTGAATGTATGAATCACCCAACTCAACCCCACCATGGCCACCAGACCATGGCCCCAAGGGCCACATCCAATCCTTTCTGGAACACCTCCAGGGATGGGGACTCCACCACCTCCCTGGGCAGCCTCTGCCAGTCCCTGACCACTCTGGCAGCAAAGAAGTTTTTCCTTACCTGCAACCTTACCCTCCCCTGGCACAATTTCGGGGCAGGACTCAGGGAAGCAGAGACTGGTGCTCAGAACCAAGGCCAACCTCCAGCTGCCTTTGAAGAGAGCATTTTACTGGCCAGAGGATTTGCTGGCTAATTACTTTGGAGTCAGCCAGCAGAAAGCAGTTTATGGTACACTTTTCCTCCAGTCCAAGTGAGTTGGGCGTGCTGAGGCTGCCCTCCAAGCCTGCACAATCAGCAGAGAAATGATGCCCACTGGCATGCCTTAGCTGGGTGCACACAGCACGACCTAAGCTGGGTGAAGCCAGGATTTCTCTAGCTGTGGAAATGGAAACCTGGATGGGAATGACCAAAGCTGAAAGCTGAGAGGAATTCTCAGGCTGTTTGCAGTGTGGAAGGAGAGTGTCAGGACACTGTGGAGCTTCAGAACACCTTCTGCAGCTCCTATCAGTTGGTGGTTTTGTCCTTCTAGCCTTCAGGGTACACAGAGAAATCGCTGCTTCATACAGTGAGCTGCTGTTAGACCTTCAAAGACCTTCTGCAAGTTCAGCTCAGCTCTTAATGATGTTTCTTACATTCAGAGGACTCTTCATAGTCTGAGCAGTCAGACAGTTGCAAAGCATTTTCTTCCCTCTCCAGCTCAGCCTGGCAGTTAGGGTAAGGACAGCAGGGGCCAGGCTTTCACAGCACATTCTTAAGGATTCTGTTCAAATTCTCAGCCATTCCCCGGCACCAGTGCAGGTACCCAGCACTGCCTCCCATGACATCAACCTAGGTCAGCTCAGGAAGTGTGGGTTAGAGGAGTGGACAGTGAGGTAGATCTAGAACTGGCCAAACAACAAAGCCCAGAGGGCTGTGATCAGCAGTGCAGAGTCCGGTTGGAGGTCTGTGGCCAGTGATGTTCCCCAGAGGTCACTGCTGCCCCCAGCTCTTGTTCAACATCTTCATCAACAGCCTGGATGAGGGCACAGAGTGGAGCCTCAGGCAGTTTGCTGGTGGCACCAAGCTGGGAGCAGTGGCTGACAGCCCTCAGGCTGTGCTGCCAGCCAGTGAGACCTGCACAGGCTGAGAGCTGGGCAGAGGGAACCTCATGGTGTTCAGTAAGAGTAAGTGTAGAGTCCTGCCCCTGGGGAGGAACAACCTCCTGCAGCAGCACAGGTGAGAGGGGACCTGCTGGAGAGCAGCTCCATGGACAAGGCCCTTGGAGTGCTGGAGAGCAACAAGTTCACCGTGAGCCAGCTATGTGCCCTTGTGGCCAATGTGTCCTTGTGTTCTGGGGTGCATCAAGAAGAGTGTGCCCAGCAGGTAGAACCCTCTCCTCCCTCTCCCTCTCCACTCTGCCCAGGTGAGGCCACATCTGGAGTATTGAGTCCAGCTCTCAGCTCAAGAGGGACAGGGAACTACAGGAAAGAGTTCAGTGGAGGCTCCAAGGGTGCTGAAGGCACACTGCAGCATGTGTGAGGAGGAGAGGCTGAGAGCCCTGGGGCTGTTGAGTCTGGAGAGGAGAAGGCTGAGAGGGATCTGATCAATGTCTGTAACTATCTGAGGGGTGGGGGTCAAGAAGGGACCAGGCCCTTTTCAGTGGTATTCTGTGGCAGGACGAGGGGGAATGGGCATGAACTGGGACCCAGGAGCTTCCACCTCAACACAAGCAGAAACTTCTTTGGTGTGAGGGTGCTGGAGGCCTGGAGCAGGCTGCCCAGAGAGGTTGTGGAGTCTCCTGCGCTGGAGAGCCTCAAAGTGCACCTGGATGTGTCCCTGTGCAACCTGCCCTGGGTGACCCTGCTCTGGCAGGGAGGTCGGACTGGGTGATCTCGGGAGGTCTCTCCCAGTCCCCACCGCTCTGGGAGTCTGTGGTTCCACTTCACATCCAATCACATTTGTTCATAACATGCACAAAGATTAAAACCCTGAACAGTTCTGAGCGCTGCTCTGGTGTGAGCAGGGACATTTTAAGATGCACCCAAGAGACTGAAGTGTTCCTGGATATCTTCCAGCCAGCAACTCTGACAAATCTTCTGTTTCTCAAATCTTGACCCTAAGAATAGAATAGAATAGAATAGAATAGAATAGAATAGAATAGAGAATTAACCAGGTTGGAAAAGACCCTCAAGATCATCAAGTCCAACCTCTCACCCAACACCATCTGATCAACTCAACCATGGCACCAAGCACCCCATCCAGTCTCCTCCTAAACACCTCCAGGGATGGGGACTCCACCACCTCCCTGGGCAGCACATCCCAAAGGCCAATCTCTCCTGCTGGGAAGAATTTCTTCCTCACCTCCAGCCTAAACCTCCCCTGGCACAGCTTCAGACTGTGTCCTCTTGTTCTGGTGCTGGCTGCCTGGCAGAAGAGAGCAACCCCCACCTGGCTACAACCTACCTGCAGGGAGTTGCAGAGAGCAATGAGGTCTCCCCTGAGCCTCCTCTTCTCCAGGCTAAGCAACCCCAGCTCCCTCAGCCTCTCCTCCCAGGGCTGTGCTCCAGACCCCTCCCCAGCCTTGTTGCCCTTCCCTGGACACCTTCCAGCAGCTCAACATCTTTCCTAACCTGAGGAGCCCAGAACTGGACACAGGACTCAAGGTGTGGCCTAACCAGTGCTGAGCATAGGGCACAAGGACTTCCTTGCTCCTGCTGGCCACACTCTTCCTGATGCAGGCCAGGATGCCATTGGCCTTCTTGGCCCCCTGGGCACACTGCTGGCTCCTGTTCAGCTGCTGTCCACCAGCACCCCCAGGTCCCTCTCTGCCTGGCTGCTCTCAGCCACTCTGACCCCAGCCTGTAGCACTGCCTGAGGTTGCTGTGGCCAAGGTGCAGCACCTGGCACTTGGATGTGTTCAATCTCCTGCCCTTGGACTCTGCCCATCTGCCCAGCCTGGCAAGGTCCCTCTGCAGAGCTCTCCTGTCCTCTAACAGCTCAACTCCTGCCCCCAGCTTGCTGTCATCTGCAAACTTACTCATGATGGACTCAATCCCCTCCTCCAGATCATCAATATTGATCAGGCTGGGGCCCAGCACTGATCCCTGGGGGACACCATTAGTGCCTGGCTGCCAGCTGGATGTGGCACCATTGACCACCACTCTCTGGGCTCAGGCTCCAGCCAGTTCCTAACCCAGCTCAGAGTGCTGCTGTCCAAGCCAGGGGCTGCCAGCTTGGCCAGGAGTTTGCTGTGGGGGACGGTGTCAAAGGCCTTGCTGAGGTCCAGGCAGACCACATCCACAGCCTGCCCCACATCCCCCAGGCAGTCACCTGGGCACAGAAGGAGATCAGGTTGGTCAGGCAGGACCTGCCCTTCCTAAATCCATGCTGGCTGGGCCTGAGCCCTTGGCCATCCTGTAAGTGCTGTGTGCCTGCACTCAGGATGACCTGCTCCATACCCTTGCCTGGCACTGAGGTCAGGCTGACAGGCCTATCATTCCCTGGCTCCTCCTCCCAGCCCTGCTTGTGGATGGGCACCACGTTGGCAGCTTCCAGTCTTCTGGGACCTCTCCAGTGAGCCAGGACTGCTGAAAAATGATGGAGAGTGGCTTGGCAGCTCCTCTGCCAGCTCTCTCAGCACCCTAGGATGGATCCCATCCGGTCCCATGGGCTTGTGGGGATCCAAGCAGCTAAGGAGGTCTCTAACGACTTCCTCCTGGATCACAGAGGAAATATCCTGCTCCTTGCTCCATCTGCCAGCTCAGGAGGCCACTTGTCCCGCAGACAACCTGTCCTGCTATTGAAAACTGGGGCAAAAAAGGTGTTAAGTACCTCTGCCCTTCCTCATCTTAGTTACTATATTCCCCTCCACGTCCACTAAGAGGAGGAAGACTTCACCTGTTACAGCCCTGTGAACCCCCAGGGGCTGCCGAGGAACTCCCAGAAAGTCTGCAGGTCAGGAAGCTGGAAAGGCAGCCGGCCCTGCTCTGTGTGCAGCACTCTTCACTCAGCACAAGCCCTTCTCTGGCCAGAGCTGCTCGGAGGAGCGCAGCCTCCTTTTGCCCTCTGAGGAGAACTCGGCGGGGCTGCTCCGAGCCGTGCAGCTGGGTAGCAGCAGCAGCCCCAGCCAGCAGGGGGCGTTCTTCACACAAAAGCCTCTTCTCAGCGCCGTCTCTGGCGGCCGGCAGGGAACACAGGAGCTGCTCTCATTCCCAGCCCACTGGCCGTGAGAAGAGGGCAGGCTCCTGGTGGCAATCTCAGTCACCCAGCAGCAGCGATCCTTGCAGGCGAGGAATTTGCTTCCCTTGTCCCCAAACCCCAAAAGCACGCTGTGGCATGGACCACAGGAGGCCTCCTGGCAGAACCGATCCTTAAATGCGGCTTCTTCGGGTGCCATCGCGGACAGCAAAGCAGCAGCAGCAGCCACCCTGGGCTCTACGACAGCTTCATGAGCTGGAAGAAGACTGGAGCCTTCTGGGGCACTTGTGTAGGTGTTCAAATAACCTACAGCTCCTGAGAACTTTGGAGACTCCCCCTGAAGGGAAACCAGGATGCTCCTCCCCTGAAGTCAGCACATGGTTGTCACATCCTTCTACTTCTGGCATGGGCAGGGAAGTTCATCCCTGGAGCCATTCAGGCTCAGCCTGGCTGTGTCCCTGTGCAGCCTGCACCAGCTGGAGGTGTCTCTGCTGCCTGCAGGGGCTTGGACAAGATAGATGCCCTTGGAGGCTCCCTTCCAACCCCATCCAAGCTGTGAAGCTGTGCAACACTCCAAAGTATCTACTCTGGACCTGCCCTGGCCTGGCCTTTCCCTGCTGCAAGCAGAGAGCATGGGTTAGTTTTAATCCTGGGTGTGGAATGCCTGGAAATATTACTGGGGGCTGTGACCAACCCGAACTGGCAGCACCCCAGAGCTGTAGGTGACTTAGGACATCATACATCCAAAATCCAGAGAAAGGATAAAACTGAGGCTCAGAGGCACCAAAGAAAGCACTCACCCTGCCAAGGGGGTTTCATGGCACTCTCTAAAGGAGAGTCAGCTCAGCAGGAGGAAGGATTCCCAAGCAGTGGTGCAACCCTGAGCACTGCCAGCTCCTCACAGGCAGCTTCAGCCCTCAGACTCCCTGGAGATGGATCATTGCTGCCTGGAATCACAGAACCACAGAATCACTCAGGCTGGAAAAGAGCCTCAGGATCACCAAGACCCACCCAGAACCCTGCTCTGCAAGGCTCACTCCTGAGCCATAGCCCCAAGCACCACAGCCAAACCACCTTGAAGCACAGCCAGGCTTGGGGACCCCACCACCTCCCTGGGCAGCACATTCCAAGCCCTGACCACTCCTGATGGGAAGAAATGTTTCCTACTGTCCAGCCTAACCCTGCCCTGCTGCAGCTTGAGGCCCTTCCCTCTGGTTCTGTCACCAGCAGCAGCCTCTCCACAGCCTGCCTTCAGGGAGCTGTAGACAGCCAGGAGGTCTCCCCCAGCCTCCTCTGTTTCACACTGCCCATCCCCAGCTCCTTCAGTCTCTCTCCATCAGGTTTCTTCTCCAGGCCCTTCCCAGCTTCCTTGCCCTGCTCTGCCCTGGCTCCAGCACCTCCACAGCTCTCTTGGATGGAGCTGCCCCAAACTGGCCCCAGCACTGGAGGTGTGGCCTGCCCAGAGCTGAGTGCCAGGGGCCAGTCCCCTCCCTGCTCCTCTGGCCACAGCATTGCTGAGCCCAGCCAGGAGGCCTTTGGCTTTCTTGGCCCCCTGGGCACACTGCTGGCTCCTGTTCAGCTGCTCGTCCCTTAGAGCCCCCAGGTGCCTTTCTGCCAGCAGCTTTCCAGCCACACTGCCCCAAGGCTGGAGCACTGCTTGGGCTTGTTGTGAGCACGGGCAGGCCCTGGCACTTGGCCTCGTGGAAGCTGCTCCTGGCCATGCATCCAGTCTACCCAAGCCCCTCTGCAGAGCCTCCCTGCCGTGGTGCAGATCAACTCTCCACCTGACTTGGTGCCACCTGCACACTCACTGCTGGCACACTCTGTGCCTTCATCGAGGTGATCAATAAAGATGTGAAAGAGAAGTTGTCCCAGCACTGAGCCCTGAGGAGCAGGGAGCATGGGCTCGGCGGCGTGGGCTCGGCTGCGTGGGCTCGGCGGTGTGGGCTCGGCTGCGTGGGCTTGGCAGTGTGGGCTCGGCAGCGTGGGCTCGGCGGCGTGGGCTCGGCAGCCTGGGATCGGCAGCGTGGGATCGGCAGCCTGGGCTCGGCGGTGTGGGCTCGGCTGCGTGGGCTCGGCTGCGTGGGCTCAGCGGCGTGGGCTCGGCGGCGTGGGCTCGGCAGCGTGGGCTCGGCAGCGGGATCGGCAGCGTGGGATCGGCAGCCTGGGCTCGGCGGTGGGGCTCGGCTGCGTGGGCTCGGCTCGGGGCTCGGCGTGGGGCTCGGCAGCCTGGGCTCAGCGGCGTGGGCTCAGCAGCGTGGGCTTGGCTGCGTGGGCTCGGCAGCCTGGGCTCGGCGGCATGGGCTCGGCAGCCTGGGCTCGGCCGCGTGGGCTCAGCCGCGTGGGCTCGGTGGCGTGGGCTTGGCCGCGTGGGCTCGGCAGCGTGGGCTCAGCTGCGTGGGCTCGGCAGCCTGGGCTCGGCGGCGTGGGCTCGGCGGCATGGGCTCGGCAGCCTGGGCTCGGCAGCCTGGGCTCGGCAGCGTGGGCTCGGCGGTGTGGGCTCAGCTGCGTGGGCTCGGCTGCGTGGGCTCGGCGGCATGGGCTCGGCGGTGTGGGCTCAGCTGCGTGGGCTCGGCGGCATGGGCTCGGCGGCCTGGGATCAGCTGCGTGGGCTTGGCGGTGTGGGCTCAGCAGTGTGGGCTCAGCTGCGTGGGCTCGGCGGCCTGGGATCGGCTGCATGGGCTCGGCGGCCTGGGATCTGCTGCGTGGGCTCGACTGCGTGGGCTCAGCCGCGTGGGCTTGGCTGCGTGGGCTCGCCTGCGTGGGCTCGGCGGTGGGCTCGGCCTGGGATCAGCTGGGCTCGGCGGCCTGGGATCAGCTGCGTGGGCTCGGCGGCCTGGGCTCGGCTGCCTGGGCTCGGCGGCCTGGGATCGGCTGCGTGGGCTCGGCTGCCTGGGATCTGCTGCTCGTGGGATCGGCTGCGTGGGCTCGGCAGCCTGGGATCGGCTGCGTGGGCTCGACTGCGTGGGCTCGGCCGTGTGGGCTCGGCGGCCTGGGATCGGCTGCGTGGGCTCGGCTGCATGGGCTCGGCTGCGTGGGCTCAGCCGCGTGGGCTCGGCTGTGTGGGCTCGCCTCGCGTGGGCTCGGCGGCGTGGGCTCGGCGTGGGCTCGCCTGGGCTCGCCAGCGTGGGCTCGGCGGTGTGGGCTCGGCGGCCTGGGATCGGCTGCATGGGCTCGCCGGCGTGGGCTCGGCGGCCTGGGATCGGCTGTGTGGGCTCGGCGGCCTGGGATCAGCTGCGTGGGCTCGACTGCGTGGGCTCAGCCGCGTGGGCTCGCCAGCGTGGGCTCGCCGGCGTGGGCTCGGCGGTGTGGGCTCGGCAGAGCAGCAAAAGCATCGGCCCATGTACCACCAGCAGTGTGCCCAGGTGGCCAAGAAGGCCACCAGCAGCCTGGCCTGGAGCAGCAATGGTGTGGGCAGCAGGGGCAGGGCAGGGATGGTGCCTCTGTACTGGGCACTGGGGGGGTCAGTGCCAGGTTCAGTTTTGGGTCCTGCACTCCAAGAAGGACACTGAGAGGCTGGAGCAGGCCCAGAGAAGGGCAGCAAAGCTGGGGAAGGGTCTGGAGAACAGGGCTGGGCAGGATCTGAGGGAGCTGGGGGTGTTCGGCCTGGAGAAGAAGAGGCTGAGGGAGACCTCATTGCTCTCTACAGCACCATGAGAGGAGACTGGAGGCAGGTTGGGGTTGGGCTCTGCTCCCCAGTCTCAGGTGACAGAAGGAGAGGAACTGGCCTGAAATTGTGCCAGGGGAGGGTTAGGTTGCAGATGAGGACATCTTCCTTTGCTGCAAGAGCGGTCAGGGACTGGAACAGGCTGCCCAGGGAGGTGGTGGAGTCCCCACACCTGGAGGTGCTGAAGAACCCTGTGGCCGTGGCAGCTGGCGCCATGGTTTGGTGGCCCTGGTGGGGTTGGGTTGATGGTGGGATGATCTCAGAGGGCTTTTCCTACCCAAACAATCCCATGAGTCTATGACACAGGACTGCAGGGCTTCATGCTCCTGCAGTTGGTGGAAGTAAGATCTCCAAGAGGAACCTCAACACACACTGGGGAAGGGATCCCTGGGGATCTTCAGAAGCCAGGGAGCTCAAGAGCTCTGGTGTCTGTCACTAGGTGAAGGCAAGAAGAGAGAAGCTCCCCATTGGCTGAAATGGCCTTGCATCTGCTGGCACAGACTGGCAGACACTCACCCCTGTTGTCCAGGGCCTTCTGCCAAGGGCCAGGCTTTGGGCAGTGCTGTGGCAGCATCCTCCTACCCACAGATTCATTTAGTCACTCACTATCAGACTCTTCCTCAGGAAATGAAATCACCAGACACAAGGAGGCTAAGCAGCAGTGCTGAGAAATCCCAGGCAAATGGCAGCTCTCAGGCAGCTATTCCTAGATTATTCCTCACAACTGCACCCAGAGGATGCAGTCCCTCCCCAGCTCTCCTGGAGGCCCTTCAGGTACTGAAGGCTGCTGGAGGGTGAGAGTGCCACTGGGAGTAGAGAGTGCAGGTAGGCTGCTGAGGGAGAAATGAGGTCAGGAACAGGATGGCAGTGTAAAACCAGGGCCACAGGCTGCGTTCCTGCACATTCTGAGAAGGATCTGTCAGCAGCTGCCCTGGTTTCCGACTCTTTGCAGGTCTGCAGCAAGCTCAGTGTTTGCAGCCCCAGGCTTTGCAGAAGTTGTTCCCTGAGGGCCAGAAGTGCAGCACTCAGCACTCTGTGCAGCCATGCAGTCACCTTCTGGCAGCCTGCCCGGGGCAGCCCAGCCGGCAGCCCAGGAGCATCCTGGGCCCCAGGCATGGCAGTGCTGCTCAGAGCCCAGCACCAATGAAAAGAGGCACCAGGACAGGAAGGTCAGCACAAGGACAGCATAAGAGGGGCATAGAACTGCTGGAGGGGATCCAGAGGAGGCCACCAAGATGAGCAGAGGCCTGGAGAACCTCCCCTGTGGGGCCAGGTTGGGAGAGTTGGGGCTGTGCAGCCTGGAGAAGAGAAGGCACCTGGGAGACCTCAGAGCAGCCTTCCAGCACCTGAAGGGCTCCAGAAGAGCTAGGGAGGGACTTGTGACAAGGGCTGGGAGTGCCAGGATGAGGAACAATGGCTTTGAGCTGGAAGAGGGGAGATTGAGACTGGAGATGAGGAAGAAATTGTTGAGAGTGAGGCTGGGGAGACTCTGTCCCAGGCTGCCCAGGGAGGCTGTGGCTGCCTCCTGCCTGGAGGTGTTGAAGGCCAGGCTGGATGAGGCCCTGAACAGCCTGTGCTGGTGGGAGGGGTCCCTGCCCATGGCAGGGGGCTGGAGCTGGCTGAGCTTTGAGGTCCCTTCCAAGCCAAACCCTTCTGTATGTCTAGGAGCAGCCTCAGCTGAACATGTGCTGCACAAACACCAAAGTCTCTCTTGCCTGGAAACACCACAGTGTGGCCTTGAGCAGAAGACCAGCAGCCAGCTTTCTCCCCAGATGTTTCCTCCTCATTTGTTGTCACACACATGGAGTGCAGCTCTTGTCAGGCTGCAGGGTCTTCTCAGCAAGCCTAACAGCTCCTGAGTGGGGAAGACCAGCTGGATCCTTCCAGGCATGAGAAGGAGAGCTGCCTGTGGGCACAGCTCCCACTGCTAGCACTGGTGAAGTGTAGGAAGAGCAAAGCCAAGCAGAGGCTCAGTTCAGTGCCGCTCAGAGCATGCAATTCCAACTGATTTTCCCACTCTGCTGTCCAGCAAACCTGAGAGCAGCCCCTGCCCAGAACTGGAGCAGGAGAGTTTTCAGCTAAGCTGTTACTTCTGTGCCACATGAAGGGAAAGAAATAAAGACAGGGCAAAGGACTGAGGGAAAGAGAGAAGAGAAGAGAAAGAAAGACAGCAAATGAAAAAGGGAATGAAAGATCATTAAAGAAAGAAAAAACCACAGGAAAAATGAACAAGGGAAAGAGAGAAGAGAAAGAAAGACAGGAAAGAACAGAAAAAGAAAGACAGAAAGAAAGAAAGACAGAATGAAAGAAAGACAGAAAGAAAGAAAGAAAGAAAGAAAGAAAGAAAGAAAGAAAGAAAGAAAGAAAGAAAGAAAGAAAGAAAGAAAGAAAGAAAGAAAGAAAGAAAGAAAGAAAGAAAGAAAGAAAGAAAGAAAGAAAGAAAGAAAGAAAGAAAGAAAGAAAGAAAGAAAGAAAGAAAGAAAGAAAGAAAGAAGAAAGAAAGAAAGAAAGAAAGAAAGGAAGAAAGAAGAAAGAAAGAAGAAGAAAGAAAGAAAGAAAGAAAGAAAGAAAGAAAGAAAGAAAGAAAGAAAGAAAGAAAGAAAGAAAGAAAGAAAGAAAGAAAGAAAGAAAGAAAGAAAGAAAGAAAGAAAGAAAGAAAGAAAGAAAGAAAGAAAGAAAGAAAGAAGAAAGAAAGAAAGAAAGAAAGAAAGAAAGAAAGAAAGAAAGAAAGAAAGAAAGAAAGAAAGAAAGAAAGAAAGAAAAAGAAAGAAGAAAAAGAAAGAAAGGAAGAAAGGAAGAAAGAAAGAAAGAAAGAAAGAAAGAAAGAAAGAAAGAAAGAAAGAAAGAAAGAAAGAAAGAAAGAAAGAAAGAAAGAAAGAAAGAAAGAAAGAAAGAAAGAAAGAAAGAAAGAAAGAAAGAAAGAAAGAAAGAAAGAAAGAAAGAAAGAAAGAAAGAAAGAAAGAAAGAAAGAAAGAAAGAAAGAAAGAAAGAAAGAAAGAAAGAAAGAAAGAAAGAAAGAAAGAAAGAAAGAAAGAAAGAAAGAAAGAAAGAAAAAGAAAGAAAGAAAGAAAGAAAGAAAGAAAGAAAGAAAGAAAGAAAGAAAGAAAGAAAGAAAGAAAGAAAGAAAGAAAGAAAGAAAGAAAGAAAGAAAGAAAGAAAGAAAGAAAGAGAGAAAAGAGGCACAGTGGGCACAGTGGGCTTCTCCAGCACCAACCAGGCCCCAGCAGAGGCCTCTGGGCACCACGAGAGCAGCACCAGCCAGGCCCGGCCTGGGCAGCGATTCAGGGCACGCATGGCCAGGAGGACGCGCGAGGGCCTGGCCAGGCTGGGCAGATGTTTGCTCAGGTTCTGATGGGTGTCAGTGGAACGTGAGGAGCAGCAGTGTGCCCTGCTGCCAGTGCCAGGCCGGGCCCTGAGATGCAAGAGGAGATGGCTGCAATTCATAAGAAATGACACCAAGAGTAGACAATAGTGCTAGGGACTGAAGGAAGATGAAGTAGGAGAAGTAAGGATTTGATGAGAGTTGGAACCAGCAAAGCAGCAGTGAGGATAGCTGCAGATGATAGCTCTTCTGCAGCAGTGAGAGGCCTGTGCTGCTCTCTCCATGGTGCCCTGAGAGACTGACACAGTGGTTGCTGCTCTTGGTGCCTGCAAACTCTGGGCTGTGTCTCTGGTGGTGGGGACAGGTGGCAAGGCTGGCACAGTGGGCACCTCCAGAGTAGAATTACAAGTTTGTGATTAGAGAACTGTAAACAGAATAGGTTTATTGAACTATATCTAAACAGAATAAGTTGTTGTGAGCTCATAGGTTGTATGATTTAGGATCTGATGGACTGAATTTTGGGAGTAGAGCCTCAAGAAATGCTCAGCTGATCGAAGGAAATGTTTTTGCTCATGTAGGCAGCTGTGTCGAGAGAAAAAGGCATTTAGCTGATTACCAGCAACCATTGTGACTCAGGGAAGCCCCTTAACGACCTGAGAATAAGAGCTGGTAAACATTGCAATAGAGTCTTTTGTCTTCTCTCTGAACTTAGGTAAGAGATGTGTAAGAAGCACCAGCTGGCTGGCCTGAACATAACCCTCCCGCTACGACGAGAGGTGAGCCGTGGGAAACGAAACTATGGGGAGTCAAGCGACTTCCTCAGAAAGAGATGTTCATGAACTAATGCAGGACCTCCTTAAGAACCATGGCAAAGTCATTTCAGGCCATGATCTTAAGATAGTCTTGAAACGGGTACAGGTGAAGATCCCTGATCTGACTGCATCGAATGTGCTTACAAAAGAAGTTTGGGATCAGGCTGGGGTAATGCTTTGGGGCGCAGCCACAACAGGGAAGACTGAAGCTCAGCGCTTACTTCCCTTTTGGTGGATCACATTGGAGAGGCTGAAAGCGCAAGAAGAGAAAGCAATACCGGGAGTCAGTACAGAGCTCGGGATGGCAACGAAAGTAAGCGAAATGGCTACGTCTTCCTTTACAGCGTGGGAATTAGTTAAAGATTCTTTAGAACAACTAGCAGAAGAGCCTAAGGCAACTTCAGCATTAATTAACAGCACTTTGCTGAGCCCTCCTGCAACCTTGGAGCTGCAGGCGCTGGGCCTAACAGCAACAGCAGCCCGCTACCCACCCGCCCCTGGACCTCCCCACCGCTGAGTCTTGAAAGTTCTCCCACGTGTTTTGATTGTGGACTGAAGGGACATTCTAAGTTAAAAGATCACAACTCAGTTTTGAGACTCTGTTAAGAAAGGAAATTAAGATCGTACAAGGTGACAAGGCAGTGACTTTTGCTCTACCTAAACAGCCACAGAAAGAGGAAAAAAAGGACAGCAGGAGACAAAACAACAATTGAGCTCAAATCACTGCTGTTACTACCTACTGATATAGCCCTGCCTTCGAGGAAAAGCTAACTTGGGCTGTGAATTCGGCGGCGACCCCCGCTTCTACCCCTCTCTCTGTACCAATGGTGGCTTTGCTGAGACAGCCACCCTTTCCCCTCCTCCTTCTCTTTCTGCTAAGACTCTGGTTTATGAAAGCGGTGCTCTGATTTCAAGCAACAGTACTGATTTCATGATTTCTGATTGTAATGTGTTTTATGTATTTGTTATTTTGATGTTAAGTTTTACCAGCAAGCATAATGAGTAGTAAGCATTTAGTATTTGTAAGTATTTAGTAATTACAGTAAGGTGTAAGGATTTAGTAATGAGTTCAAGCTTTAAGTCTTTCTTTCGGTTCCAACCTTCTTGTCTTTGTTTTGGGTGTGTGCCTAGGCATTTCAAAGGAGTTCCATGTAGTACAGTTAAGGAATGTAGTAAATAAGGCTTTAATTTTTAAAAGTATTCTTTAGTTAATGTAGCAACTCTTTTCTTTCTTTTTAGACATTGATTTGATGGTTTGATTTTCACAGAGTTCTTTCAGTTTTTAAGGATTTTCGGTATTAGCATAAGTTAAGAGTCTGATATAGGTATATTATAGAATGAAATTTTTAGTGCTTTCTTTGTGTTCATAATAGCCTCAAGATAAGGATACCATACATTAAAAACAAACACACAAACACGCAGTACTGCAACCATCTCAACAACAGCACAAGAATCAAGAAGATGGAAAAACAGCATTTCCCGTGAAGCTGGAAAACACCAGAACTGCCTAACGCCGACCCCAATGACTAGTAGAATAATCTGAGACCAAAAGCAGCAATGAGAAGAATGTACCATAGAATCATTGAATCATAGAATCAGTCAGGGTTGGAAGGGACCACAAGGATCATCTAGTTCCAACCCCTGCCATGGGCAGGGACACCCCACACTAGATCAGCCTGGCCAGAGCCTCGTCCAGCCTGGGCTTAAACACCTCCAGGGACGGGGCCTCAACCACCTCCCTGGATAACCCATTCCAGGGCTTCACCACTCTCATGGGGAAGAACTTCTTCCTCACCTCCAGCCTGAATCTCCCCATCTCCAGCTTCATTCCGTTCCCCCTAGTCCTATCACTGCCTAAGATCCTGAGCAGTCCCTCCCCAGCCTTCCTGTAGCCCCCTGCAGATCCTGGAAGGCCACAATGAGGTCACCTGGGAGCCTTCTCTTCTCCAGCCTGAACAGCCCCAACTCCTTCAGTCTGTCCTCACAGGAGAGGTGCTCCAGCCCTCTGCTCACCCTCATGGCCCTTCTCTGGACACCTTCCAGCACATCCACATCCCTCCTGTAATAGGGGCTCCAGAACTGGACGCAGTACTCCAGGTGGGGTCTCCCCAGAGCTGAGTAGAGGGGAAGAATCCCCTCCCTTGACCTGCTGGCCACACTTCTCCTGCTGCAGCCCAGGATCTGATTGGCTTTCCGGGCTGCAAGTGCACATTGAGAGCTCCTGTTGAGCTTCTCCTCCCCCAGCACCCCCAAGTCTCTCTCCTCAGGGCTGCTCTCCAGCCAGTCCCTGCCCAGCCTGCATTTGTGCCTGGGATTGCCTCGACCCAGCTGCAGGACCCTGCCCTTGGTCTTGTTGAAGCTCCTGAGGTTGGCTTGTGCCCACCTCTCCAGCCTGTCCAGGTCCCATAAAACATCTGCATTAAGACTGAATATTATGAGTGCTTATTTATTGTGTGATTTGAGAATATGTTCACATGGATTTATAGGTTAACTCACCAGTTTGTCGCAATTTTAAATAGTTATAGGAAAAGTCAGAATTAATTATAGCACAAAATGCATTTTCCTTTCAGGTTATAAAAACAAAAGAGGGGAATTCAGGTATTATGTTGCAAGAAAGAATGGTTGAAGCATGTTGCAGTCTCAAATTTTCATTTTATATGCCATTTTAAATGTGATTTAACCAAATTTGTAGAGGATATAAGAATTATGGAGATTTTAGCTAGGAGAAATGTGTAAGAAAAAGAAACAGCATTAGGCCAAAGTGAGGACTCAGTACGTCTCGTTGGCAACACCAAAGCATCAACAGATCAGTATTAGTCGGATGGGTAAAAATGCATTGTTGTGTTATGGTCAATTGTATATTGGGCAGACCCGTGACTATTCAGGATGCCGCCTCTGAACCAGCCCAGGAGCCTTTTCACTCTTGCTGTTTGCCTGCAAGTATTTTCTGTATTTATGGAGATGGAGTCTGGCCAGATCTATCTTTACGGATCAAGGAGAATCTTGCTAACATTAAACCATTTATGATTTTTGACCATCTTAGAAAAGTAAAGATGGAACATCCCTTTAGAGCAGCTGGTAAAAGACAGTGCTGAAGATTAGGTTTGCTGTGTTTTGCCTTATGGCTGGCTACTGCCTCTCCTGATAATCCTTTTCCTACTTGCCTTATGGGCTAGCCTTTGGATAACTGGCCAGTCCCCTCATCTCTTTCTTATGTGATAATGCAGCTTTCTTGAAACAATCATTTATGCTTTTGTAGCTTTACTCTTTCTGCTGCTTCTGCTACCTTGTATATTGCAATGCTCACGACGCTTGCTTGATCGCTCTCTTAAGAAGGTTCTTGTCGTGCAACAGAAAGGGGGAAATGACGGACTGAATTTAGGGAGTAGAACCTCAAGGAATGCTCAGCTGATAAAAGGAAACGTTTTAGCTCTTGTAGGCCACAAACCTTGTGTGATCAATGGAATGATAATTCGTGTCAATTAGATGATTTTGATTACAGCAAAAGCAGGAGCATGAATGATGAGACAAAGGATCAGACACTGGGAACTTACCTATGTAACTAGAATGAGATTCTTTTTAGGCCTTATTCCAATCAGTTGTTTATGATTAATTTGACTTGTTTTTGTATAGAGTTGGACTTTAGGTTTTGTTATAACCGGTTGTTTATTAATTTTATTTGCTTTAACGTATGTATGCTCATGCCCTGGTGAAATGTTAGGAGTTAACAGCTAACAGTTGAAGTAGTATGAAATAATAAGGATGAGAAAGGAAGAGGAGTTGCTGCAGAAGACGTGAACACAAAGGACGATTGTGAGAATCAACAGGTGAAAACCCATCTCTGGGAAGGAGGTTGAGTGTAACAACAGAGCTAAAAAGACTCAATCACAAGGGCTCAGCACACAACCCACCGGCTGTGCTGACTAGGGGATTACATCATTGAAAGACCACCAGAAGGACAAACGAATTGAAATAAGCCCACCTTTACATCCATATGTATTAAGGGTACAATACTTAAAGGGTAGTTAGAAAGTCATGGTCGTGCATTTTAGCATCCAGCTCTGTTTTGCATGTCTCTTTTGCACTGTTTTGCATGTCTCTTGTTGCCTTAAATTTGCTCTTTTCGAATTAAAACTCTATTCAGTTGACTTTAATTGGCTCGGTCGTTTATAACAACTTGGTGATCCCCGAAGTGATCCTTTTGGGACTCTGACACTTGTGACTGGTTAAGGGGGGCGCCCCACTTCTGTGGCCCTTGCCAAGAGCAGGTTCGGACCCAACAGGATTGCGACAATAAGAGGCAAGCAAAAGAACTGAAGCTCCCCGGTTCAGCCCGTCATTCTGCGCGCGAAGAGCCAAACGATGACAGGAGTGGTGAGTGCACCGTTCCGACGAGCGACCTGAACGAAGGATTGCCGTTCGGCTGGGCGGGATCTGGCTGTGAGAGTGTGTGCAAGGGTGTGACCGAGACGGAACTTGGTTCCGAAGCGACTGCAGAGGTCTTCTAACCGCTGTTCCGGCATCCCGCGAGGGACTCGGCCGGTGAAGGACCAAAGTGATCGTCATTAGGATTTGTGAGCGGGGAATTCAACCCAATACACACATCTACAAGACAGCCTTAGGCACAGGCACAGCCAAGGATGGGTCACAGGGAAAACAGATTCTCGGATCCTGGAGGCACAAGGAGGGGCCTCCAAGTGAAAAAGGGGAGTAAATTGCCAGATATACCACTAGAGAGCCCTCTAGGGTCGGTGATCAGGTATTGGGAGGAAGAGAAAGGGAAAAATAAGGAAAAAATGATCCACTGTTGTATGGTGAAGTGGCCAAAAGAACCCCTAAGACCCCATGGGTTTGGGCCAATTTTTGGATCCTTTGAAGACTGGGTATGCCAGGCATTGAATATTTATGTTCATTCAAAGGAGCCTTTTGATCAAGAGGAAAGCCATTATGCTGCCTTGTGGTTCGAAGTCTCTAGGTCAACTCCAATACCAGTATTTACCTTAAAAACTGAGGGGAAATAAGGAAAAGGGAAAAAAGAGTCCCTGGAGAAAGAAAAAGAAAAGTGGGAGCCCCTGGCTAACATACTTCCCCCATACTCGCAGGAAGTGGGGAATGGGCTCCTCAGGCTTTACCAGCTCCTGTACGAGATCAACAGCAGCCACCGGTAAATCCTACTGCTCCTGCACCGTCCCCTTCGCCCCTGCACGGAGGACTAGAAGCAGAATAAGGAGTAGTAAGCGGGGGGGGGGGAGAAGACAGTGAGAAGCTAGGAGGTCTCTACCCTCTAAGAGAAGTACCTCTGGGTGGAACTCAAGGAGGGATAGGGTTTGCAGCAGTCCCTCTGAACACTACAGATGCTAAACATTTTAAAAAGGAGATGGGGGATCTTCCGGAAGATCCCTTGGGTGTTTCGGAGGGGTTGGACCAGTTTTGGGGGCCGAACACCTATACCTGGGAAGAAATGCAATCTATATTAGGAATCCTCTTTACTGTGGAGGAAAGAGGAATGACTAGACAGGCAGGAATAAGACTCTGGGAGAGACAAAATCAGGCGGGTCCCCCCTGAGAGCAAAAGTGGCCAAGTGTAAACCCTAACTGGAACCATCAGGCAGCGGATGGGAGACAAAATATGAAGGCTTTCAGGACTACAGTGACACAAGGGATCAGGGAGGCAGTTCCACGGGGGCAGAATGTAACGAAAACGTTTAGTGAGCATCAGCAGAAGGACAAATCTCCAACTGAGTGGCTGGAGAGAGGAAGAAAAAGTTTTCAAATGTATTCTGGAGCAGATCCTGACTCTCCTGTCGGAGGAGCAGTGTTAAACACTCAGTTTGTGGCAAAATCCTGGGGGGACATTAGGAAAAAACTAGAGAAGATGGAGGATTGGCAGGATAGGGGACTGGAGGAGCTGGTAAGGGAGGCACAGAAGGGTTACGTAAGAAGGGATGAGGAAAAGCAAAAAGCGAAGGCTAAGAGTTTTGTAGCTGCTATTAGAGAAAGCCAGAAAGTAAGTAGAAGAGAAAGCAAGCCGAAAGGAGAGAGGGGAGTGACAGAGAAATATGTGGAGGAGAAACAGTCAGCGAAATCCGGGAAGGTTCCTGTTTGTTACTCTTGTAAGGAGAAGGGACACATACAGAAGTGTTGCAGAAAGAAAGAGCAGGACGAGAAAATGTTTAAGGCAGACTAGGGGTGTCAGGGGCTGGATATTCTGGGGACCCAAACATCAAACCAGCCCTTGATAAAATTCTTGGTAGGTCCCCAGAAAGAAGAAGTACAACTTTTAGTAGATCCAGGAGCTGAGAAATCAACTATCAGACAACTACCAGAAGGGGTTAAAGCTGGGGAAAAGAATATGACCATAGTAGCAGCAAAAGGGGAGTCTTTTAAGGTCCCTATTTTAGAAGACGTAGAAATAGAACCAGAAAACCAGATTTGTCTTAATGATCTATTGTTGGTTCCTGGAGCTGAACATAATTTATTAGGGAGAGACTTGATTGTGAGGCTAGGACTTAATATTAAGAGCCAAGGGGGGGGGGAAATTAAAGATCCAGTTGTACAGTCTAACTAAAGAAGATGAGGGAGAAATTAATCCTCAGGTCTGGTATAGTGAAGGAGACACAGGAAAACTGGAAAAGGAGCCTCTCTCGGTAGAGATAGTGGATCCACAGCAACCTATTAGGGTCAAAAAATTCCCCTACCTTTTGGAAGGGAGAAAGGGGCTTAAGCCGGTGATAGATTGATTCAAAAAGGAACATTTGAGCCATGCATGTCTCCACATAACACTCCTATTTTACCAGTAAAGAAAGCAGATGCATCATACAGATTGGTGGAGGGTCTCAGGGCTGTGAAGCAGCAGACCATAGCTAAGTTTCCTGTGGCGGCTAAGCCTTATACTTTATTGAGCCATTTAACACCACATCATTCATGATATAGTGTGATTGATTGAAAAAGATGTATTTTGGGCTTGTCCACTAGATGAAAAATCTCAAGTCTATTTTGCTTTCGAGTGGGAAGACCCTGAAACAGGGAGGAAACAACAGGAGAAATTAGATCCAGATAGGGTGTCAGGGATTTTAGCCCTACCACCACCTAAATCAAAGAAGGAGGTTAGACAGCTGTTAGGACTGTTTGGGTATTGTGGACCCTGGATTGAAAGGTTTAGTGACAAAGCAAAAAATTATTGAAGCATTGGTGTTTCAGCTGCTGATTACATGTCAGGTGAACCATCTGTGGCTGATAGGGTAGTGGCCCGTCGAAAGTCGGAACTACTGATTATGAGATGACTGCGGTTGCAGTTGCCTTGGAGTCAGGAGGCCCCGGGCAAGATCCACTGTAATCCCACCTGTAACAATGGCTAAAGAGACTCGAATTGCTTGTACCTTTTGGGAGCTGCGCTTCCAAATCAGAACGAACTGTCTGTGGTGACAGAGAGTTTGGATCGGCAGCGGAAGCTTTTGCAGCTTCTCTGTCAGCCTTTGGTGTTTCGGGAGGCGACGGTGCCGGCCCGGTGGCCCCCGTAGTTCAAGCGGCAGCGAGCGACGGTTCCCGTAACTTCCAGTGCCAAGAAACTAGTGAGAAAGTACCGTGGCAGCAGAAAACAGTTTTCCATCCCCTCTCCTGCCTTGTGGCTGCAGCACTTTGGAGACCTTGCCAGCCCACACTTTCTCTCTGTCACCTTTCTCTTGCTAGCAGTTGTGGGGTTTCTGGTAGCTGTGCAGAAGCTGTATAGAAGATTTAAAGTCACAGTGCTTTTTTTTTTTTTTTTGGAAGATTTGCTATTTTGATGTTTGTGGTAGTTGAGTTGTAACAGTGCACATAATGAATAGTGGGTGCTCATGATAAGAATTAAGTAATTGGAATAAGGTATATCAAGTAATAATAATAATAAATACAATAACATGGCTTGGACAGGATCACACTGTGTTGGGTTAGGAACTGGCTGGAGGGCCGAGCCCAGAGAGTGGTGGTGAATGGTGCCACATCCAGCTGGCGGCCAGTCACTAGTGGTGTGCCCCAAGGATCAGTACTGGGCCCCATGCTCTTCAACATCTTTATTGATGATCTGGATGAGGGCGTTGAGTCCATCAGCAGCAAATTTGCAAATGACACCAAGCTGGGGGCAGGAGTTGATCTGCTGGAGGGCAGAGAGGCTTTGCAGAGGGACCTCGACAGGCTGGACAGATGGGCAGAGGCCAAGGGCAGGAGATTGAACACATCCAAGTGCCGGGTGCTGCACATTGGCCACAGCAACCCCAGGCAGTGCTACAAGCTGGGGTCAGAGTGGCTGGAGAGCGGCCAGGCAGAGAGGGACCTGGGGGTACTGGTTGATAGTAGGCTGAACAGGAGCCTGCAGTGTGCCCAGGCAGCCAAGAAGGCCAATGGCATCCTGGCCTGCATCAGGAAGAGTGTGGCCAGCAGGAGCAGGGAGGTCATTCTGCCCCTGTACTCTGCACTGGTTAGGCCACACCTTGAGTCCTGTGTCCAGTTCTGGGCTCCTCAGTTTAGGAAGGAGGTTGACTTGCTGGAAGGTGTCCAGAGAAGGGCAACAAAGCTGGGGAGGGGTTTGGAACACAAGCCCTATGAGGAAAGGCTGAGGGAGCTGGGGTTGCTTAGCCTGGAGAAGAGGAGGCTCAGGGGTGACCTTATTGCTCTCTCCAAGTACCTGAAGGGAGGCTGTGGACAGATGGAGGTTGGCCTCTTGTCCCAGGCAGCCAGCACCAGAACAAGAGGACACAGTCTCAGGCAGCACCAGGGGAGGTTTAGGCTGGATGTTAGGATGAAGTTCTACACGGAGAGAGTGATTGCCCATTGGAATCGGCTAACCATGGAGGTGGTGGAGTCACTTTCATTGGAGGTGTTCAGGAGGAGACTTGATGGGGTGCTTGGCTGCATGGTTTAGTTGTTGGGTGGGTTGGATTGGTTGATGGGTTGGACATGATGATCTTGAAGGTCTCTTCCAACCTGGTGTATTGTATTGTATAAGCATACCTTAATTATCATTTACTATTATGATTTGTATTTGATTATAATAGACATAATAATACCACTATATTAGTGAGGATGGGCAAGTTTAAGTAGAATAAGTTGTTCTATGAGTTCAGATTTTAAATTTTTCTTTAGGTTTATGCCTTCCTTCTTCTTTTGTTTTCTTTTTCTGTGTGCCATGCCATCTTCTTTCTTTGTTTTAGGCATTGATTTGATAGTTTGATTTTAACATAGTTTGTAAAGATTTTTTTAAGGATTTTTGCCATCCCCACTTGGAAGCTGCTGCAATCATCTCAGCACCAGACAGCACGACTATCATGAGGATGACAATCAGCAGATCTGCAGAAAACATCTAGCTTAGGACTGTATATCATGATTGCTTAATGGTTCTGTGATTGGAGAATATGTTCACATGGATTTATACGTTAACTCAGCAGTCTGTCATAGTTAAGTAATAATGTCAACTAGTTAAAGGGAAGGTCAAAGTGAATTGTGGTACAAAAGACATTTCCATTTAAGGTTATTAAAAAAAGGGGGGAGGAGGAGGATGTAAAGACTTTGATGAGATGTGTTGTTACCAGGGTGGATGCAGTCTCTTGTCAATATTGGGTCGTTGATTTCTTTGATTGCTTTTGCTACATTGTTAATTTTACCTTGCTTGCTTTTATGTATGCAAAGAATGTTAGGTTAGGCTCATATAGTTTTGTTGCCTTTTGATTCTGTTTGTCACAGCGTTGTTAGCTAAACTTTGTAGAAAAAGATAAACTTTATTATAACCATTATAACCTGTGTCAACAGTTAACAATAACTAACAGTTAACAGGATTCTGTGGTTGGTTTCTTTTGATTGTTAAAACTGGGTGATTAATACTGTTAATTGTGATTGTAATGTTACTGATGTTGCCTTGCCTGATTAGTCTCTTGCTGGGAAATTGTGATGAAGCTGTGGACCCTTTGATGGGCCAAGAAGAGATTGATCTTGAAAGTATTGCTGTGTATCGGTGAGAAAATATTGTTATGTACCCGTGAATGAATACATTGTCATGCACCTTAGACTATCTGGCAAATCCCTGAAATGAATGTGTAGGTTGTTTAAGGTTGAGAAACTGCAAGGAGAAGAAATATACCAGTGGTTAGAAGAATCTGGAATGTAGCAGTTGGAATCTCACACACTAGTGGGTTTAGTATAATAAATTATCTAGCAGGGGTAAAGTGTCGATATCGTTATTGTAGGGGTATTATTATAGTGTAGAAAATGTTGCATTTGAGTAAGTATACACTAATTTGTAGGCTAAAGAGGTAAGGAAAACTGAGCAGAGAGAGCCACAGTATCACACTATCACTAAGGTTGGAAGACACCTCAAAGACCATCGAGTCCAACCTGTCCCCACAGACTTCATGACTAGACCATGGCACGAAGTTCGGACCAGGTCCTAAGAAGCGGAAGAGGGCAAGGCCGAGGAAGGAACCAGTACCGCGGCTCAAGAAGGTCTGCTGAGGGCTGCAACCCCTTAGGGCTGAGACCGCCGGGTACCATGGACCTGACCGGACCTCTTCTGATGGTATATGGAGCCTTGTTGGTCCTGGGACATGCACGAAAGTGCAGGTGTATCATACCATCTATGCCTGCAAGGGGAAAAAAATTAATTCAATCCTTGCTATATAAATCAGAGTGAGTGTGCCCGGTGTAATGAAAGTGGAAAAATAACCTGCTGTGATCCTAAAGAAGTACCCTGTCGGTGGTGGATAGAAGTGAGAACTAATCATGAGAAGGGAAGGTTGATAGGGCAAAGTGGTATTACCACAAATCTCAGTGAACCATTATCTGTTGAATTTGATGCATGTGATGCTGCCAGTGAAGATCATTATATCTCTTGTGGTGCAATGAATTGGGTGAGATATTCCAGTAGGCAAGACAAATATATGTGCCCAAGATTGGTAGAATAAAGTTGTTGTTATTATTGTGGAGGTACACATTGGAACTGTGTGTGTGTTTTGGGTACCTGGCAGGCCAAAGAGATGAGCCAGGGGCCATTTTAGATATAAGGATTATTGAAAGAACTAGGGAACCTGTCACAAAAGATGATTATTCAGTTCTTTTTATCATGAAATTGAAACATGAAACAATTGAAACTAAGTATGAGATTCCAACTGTTGCTAAGAATTTATTTGTAAACCTTGCTGAACATATTACCAAAGCCAGAGCCAACTGAATTACAGTTAGTTTTAGTCAAATTTGGGGCTAAGACACGAATTAATGGTGTTCAAAAGAAGAGGAGGGATTGTGATAAATGGAATGATAATTCGTGTCAATTAGATGATTTTGATTAAAGCAAAAGCAGGAGCATGAATGATGAGACATGGGGTCAGACACTGGGAACTTACATATGTAACTGGAGTGAGACTCCTTTTAGGCCTCCTTATAATTAGTTGTTTATGATTAATTTGACTTGTTTTAATATAGAGTAAGATTTTAGGTTTTATTATAACCTGTTGTTATTTAATTTTATTTGCTTTAATGTATGTATACTAATGCCCTAGTGAAATGTTAGGAATTAGCAGCTAACAGTTGAAGTATTATGAAATAATAAGTTCTTTAAGGATGGGAAAGGAAGAGAAGTTCTTCAAGGATGAGAAAGGAAGAGAACTTGCTACAGAAGGCATGAACACAAAGGACGGTTGTGAGAATCAAGAGAACCTGTGGGAAGACCCTTCCCTGGGAAAGGACACTAATTGTAACAACAGAACGAAAAAGACACAGTCAGGAGGACTCAGCACACAACCCACCGGTTGTGCTGACTAGAGGATTACATCATTGAAAGACCACCAGAAGGACAAACTAATTTAAATAAACCCTCCTATGCATGCATATGTATTAAGGGTGGAATATTTAAGGGGTAGTTAGAAAGTCATTAGCGTACATTTTAGCACCCAGCACTGTTTTGCATGTATCTCATTGCCTTAAAATTACTCTTTTCAAATTAAAACTATATTCATTTGACTTTAATTGGCTTGGTCATTTATAACACTGCTCTTGGTGCCTGCAAACTTTGGGCTGCCTCCCTGGTGGTGGGGACAGGTGGCAAGGCTGGCACAGTGGGCACCTCCAGAGTCCCCAGGCCTGCAGAAGGTGGGCACCATCAGCTGCCATCAGATTTCCAGAGGGACACCCTCGTGCCTCCTGGGCCCCTCCCATCTGCCTGATGAGAGGCCAGAGAAGGCCTGGGGGTGCCAGGCATCACCATGGAAACTGCCTGCCCCATGACATCAGACTGCAAGCTGCCCTCCCAGATTACATCACAATAGAAGATGCACCCCCAGGATGATGACATCACAGTGGGGGACCTCTGCCAGAGGGGCTACAAAAGGGGTGCAGGCAGAGAGGGAGCAGGCAGT